>QAXK01006790.1:0-16441 GCA_004335735.1 Chlorella sp. KRBP
CTAACGTGCTCATGATGCACAACATCGCCTGTGTCGCGCGTCTGTCCCAGTGACCTGCCTGCTACGCCAAGCAGCCATGCCCGGCTGACGGCAGCAAGCAACGAAACGAAACGAAACGGAACAACAAGAGCGGCGCACCTGCACACCCTGGCAATGCGTCCAGCAGGGCTGCCAGCTCCTCCACCGGCAGGCCTGCTGGCAGGTCCCGCAGCACCAAGCTGGTGCGCCCGTCCGGCACCACCACCCTCCGCCTCTGCCCTGTTGGCGCCGCTCCCCATGCCCCTTGCCCCATTGTTAGTTGTGGGAGCGGTTTTCTTGCTCCACCTGCTGACTCAGTGCCTGTCTCCATTGCCGAAGCAGCTGTGCCTTCTGACGCAGCACCTGCACCAGCCGCTGCATTTGCCTGCACGCTTCCGCTGCCGCTGTCCTCAGCAGCACTGGGCACCTCTGCCCATGTCAGCTCCATCGAGCCCCACTTAGGGCTTGCTCCGCCCACCGCCCATGCACCACCACCACCATCCCCCGGTGCACCCAACCTTTCGCCTAGCCAGGGCACCACCGCCCCAGCAGAAGCCGCGAGGTAGCTGCCTTCCCCACCCGCCGCGGCCGCTGGATGCGCAAACATCCCCCCCGCCGTCAAGTCCCCACCCCCACCCTCCGCCTCCCATGCCGCGGACGCTAAGCCCTCGCCCGCTGCCTGCATGGGGTAGGGCGCAGCCTGCAGCAGGGCCCGCTCGGTGACGGCGTGGTAGAGGTCGCGACGCGCGCGCACGTGTGCTGTGAGCGAGGCGACTTCGACCAGTCCAGTGAGGAGCGAGGCAGGTGTGCGCTGTGCGCGCTGCGCGGTGGTGGAGAGGAGGGCGTCGGAGAGGGAGAGGGAGAGGCGGCCACGGTAGCGTGCGTTCCAGGCCCAGGGGGGGCAGACCTGCGTGGCGCATGGGGTGCATTGCGCGGCACACGCAGCGTTGCAGTCTTCAACATTGGCGCGTGAATCCTGCAGCACCACGGCACCTGCCGTGAGCGCCATGCCATGCAATGATGATGATGTCATGTTAAGAGAAGCATGGCGCTGTGCCATCAAGTGCAGTTTTCAGACACCGAGCTGAGTCGCTGACAGACCTGCAAAGCCTCACCTCTTCGGATATGCGTGGGTAAGGAGCAGCGGACCCTGCACTGCCATTGCCATTGCCATTGCCGCCGGTGCCGCTGCTTGCCTCCGCATGAGCAGAGGAGGAGGAGAAGGAGGAGGAGAGCACGAGCGAGACCGCAGCCACGCGTGCCACCGCCGCCGGCGAATATTCCCCCACGTGCTGCATCACATGGGACTCTAGGGCTTGCTGCAACTCGTCCAAAGCCTCCGCCCATGCTGCTCCCGCCTGCTGCCGCCGCGCCCCACCCGCACCCTGCTGCGGCGACGCGAGCGCAGCAGCTTCAGGCGACAGCCCATCAGCAGGCCGAGGCGGCACAGCTGCGGAAGCTGCGGCGAAGCTGGGGTGAAGCTGGACGGAAGCTGCCGACTTGCACAGCGCCTCGAACGCCGCCTCCACCTCCCCAGGCGCCTGCAGCGGGAGCGTGCGCATGCGCGCACGCAGCGCCGCCGCCGCTCCCTTCCACGCAGCCAGCGCACTCCTGCCTTCCTCCTCTTCTCCACCGCCGCTGCCTCCGCCTGCACACGCCGCCCACGTCGCCATCTCCCGCCCAATCCTCCTCACATCGCCCCCTAACGCCTCCGCCAACGCCGCCGCTGATGCTGCCACCGCCGCAGGAGACGCCACAGGCGGCGCAAAGCCGCCTCGCTCAGCTTCCACCCAGCTTCCGCCCGCCGTGCTGAGCGCGCTGTGCGTCTGCCTCTGCCTGGCGCTGGCCACAGCGCGCAGCGCCTCGCTCACAGCGTTAATCGCGTCCTGCTTTGCCCCACCAGGCCCACATGTCTGCGCCCCTGCCGCCGCCGTTGCGGGTGCCGCTGCGCCCAAAGCGAGTGTGCCGTGCGGGTGCTGCGGTGCTGCGGGGGGCGGCAGGCGCCGCACATGTGCCAGCGATCCCTGCAGCAGCACGTGCAGGTGCGCCAAGGAGTCCCCGCTGCCCTGCTGGTAGTGGTGCTGCTGCGATGACGGCGGGTGGTGCGGGGGGAGGTTGGCCAGCAGGCGGCGGGCGAGCGCAGCGTGCACAGCATGCGAGCCGCAGCGCGCGTGGGTGAGCCACCGCAGCGACGCCAGCAGCGGGGAGAACTGCGCCGGATGCTTCTCCCCGCCTGCTGCTACAGCACCTGCTGTTCCTCCTGACATAGCGTGCAAGGCCCACTCGTCCTGCTCCTCCTGCAGAAACTGCTGCGGTTCCTGCAAGCTGCCGCCTGCGCCATGCTGCTGCCTGGCTGCTGCTGCTACTGCTGCAGTGGGATGCAAGCGCGTGGGTGGTGGTTTAACGGGCAGGTAAATGGCCTCGGTCGGTCGGGCGGAGGCCAGCGCGCCCACAAGCTCCGCCGTCTGCTCCAGCAAAGCCCTAACCGCCGGCGAGGGCGCCGGCCATGCAACGAGAGCTTTGAGCACCTGCGCCACGTCACGCTCCAGCTGCCCCAGATCCGCAGTGCTGACCGCAGCCGCCCCGCCGGCTGTTCCCTGGCCGCGCAAACCGCCGCTGCTGGTGCTGCCGGTTGGTGTGGGTAGCTGCACCTGAGGTGAGGAGGTGAAGCTGGAGGCTGGCAGAGCGCCACCCTGCTGCAGCACGCCGCCCTGCGCTGCTGCAGCCGCCGCGCTGCTCCCGCTTACACCTGCATGCGGATACGGCTGCGGCGGCTGCAGGGCGGTGCCAGCGGAAGCATACGCGTCCACACACGCCTGCGCCGCGCCCATAGCCCCACTAGCATGCGCCGCGACGACATCCCAGGCCGGGCAGTGCGGGGACGCCTGCAGCTGCCCCAGCGCGCCAGCAGCACGCACAGCACGCTGCATCGCCCTCGCCGCCGCCTTGCCCGACCCTCCAGCGTCCTGCCGCTGCGGCCACTGCTGCTGCTGCTGCCACGTGTGTGCCGCTGTGTTGGGCTGTGAGTGCGTGTTTCCTGCACTGGGCGTGGCGGGTGGTGCTGTGAGAGCACCCTGCAGCGCCTTGTGCACCAGCGCTGCCAGCACGCCACCTGGCGCCTCAAGCTGTCGCACCACCTCTTGTGGCAGCACACCTGCACGACACGATGACGTGCTTTGGCAGTTGCTGGGGAAGAGACACACACCCTCCTGCACCCTGCTGCCCAGTTGGCACACTCATTCCCACCGCACGACGTGCCCGAACAGATGCCAATCAAGCCTTCCTCGCACACCTGCGCCAGAGAGCTGCCCCAGCGCCTGCAGGAGCGACGCGGCCTCATCAGGCGACGCCGCAGCGGGCTGCCAAGGCGGGCATATGGCTGCGAGGACGGGCGGCAGCCGTTGCTGCAGCTGCTGCGCCATGCTGGCTGCGAGGGCAGCGGGCGGCGCCTTGGAGGAGAGGCAGTTGCGGAGCTGGCAGATGCAGGTGGTGGTGCGGGCGGCAAGGAGGGATCGGTTGCAGTCTCGCCGCGCCGCCATGGCGTGCAGCTGCTGCAGCTCCAGCAAAGCCACCGGCTGCGCGTGCAGCGGGGACGCGGGTGCGGGAGGAGCTGCTGCCTGCCCCGTGGGTGCTGCTGCTGGCCGCTGTCGCTGGAAAGCTATGTAGTGCAATGCTGATGACGGTGTCGTGCTGGCCTGCGGCAGGCGGGAGCACAAACAGCTGTGGGTCGGGAGGCCGCGCAGTGCGTCCGCCCAGGTGGCGGCACGGCGCGTGCAAAGGTCTCACCTGTGCAGAGGCGGCGCTGATGGATGAGAAGGGCCGCGATGGTGCTGTCTGTGCATTGAACACGCGCTCCAGCGCTGCCTTGCCGGGGTGCTGCTGCTGGTGGGCCGCCCTGCGTCCTGAGTGGGTACGCAGCAGCGCTGCAGCAGCAGCTGCGATCGAAGACGGTCCTGGTCCCGCCTCGCCATCGGCACCGCGCACGCATCCTGCACGGGGAGCGAGGGCAAGCTCACCATCTCGAGCCTGGGCCTCCACCAGCAGCGAGACAGCGCCTGATGCACCGCCCACGCGCTCGCCTGTGCTCTGCGCGCCTCCTGGAGCGCCGTTGCTCGCTCCAGCGGTGTTCTGGGCGACGGCTCCGCGCAGCAGTGCCGAGCGCCGCGCCGACGAGCGCATTGACGCCTAAACTATCCTACCTACACATCGTGGGGGCCACAAGCTCGTGATGGGGATGTTTTGTTGAGGTGCCCTGAGAGCTTTGCTTTCAAACACGGAGCAGGAAGCAGGAGAAGCGTGCGCGGGCGCGGCGTGTTCTACTGCCAGCTGGATTGCGCTTGCAGCTCGTCAATTGCCGCAGCGCGGTCACGGAGGACCCTTGTTAGCAGAAAGTCGCGGAGCGCAGCAGGACGCGGGGCAGCAATGAAGGCGCTGGGCGGGCCCCAGAAGCTGCGCTTCACCATCGTGTCGTTCTCTGGCGAGGACGCGGACTACCCCGTCTCGGAGCTGCTCTTCCACAGTCCGCAGACCAGGGGCTGGCAGACGCCCAGGTTCTGCAAGTACCCTCAGGAAATCGTGCTCAAGCTCGAGACGCCCTCCAAGATCCAGCAGCTGCAGATCCTGTCGCATGAGTACAAGGTGCGCCCGCGGGGGGGCGTGTGTGGGCTCCGAACGCAGCACTGCTGCCTGCTGCGGCTGTGCCAATGCATCATGGAAGTCCTGCAGCAAGTGCTGCGAGGCTGGAGCAGCGCTGCGGCGTTCAGGTGGCGTGGAATGGCCGCGCACACGACGCCTGCTGCGGTGGCGCCACGCTCCGGAGAGACCACGCAGAGCAGCAGTGGGGCAGCAGGCAGCAGGCCAGTGAGTGCAGCAGCAGCTGCCCAGCGCAGGCATGCTGGTGCCTGCACAGTGGCAGTCAGCAGGCGTACAGCACGCGGCGTGGCGGGGCGAAGCATTACAGCACAAATCCTCGCCGCCGCCGCAGCAGCAGTGTCAACGTAGAGCCTGTCAGATGCATGCATGCATACAGCCAGCACTGCTGCTGCTCACCGCCGCCGCACCAGCAGCAGCGACTTCAAGGCTTCTTGTTTCTGCCTCGACGAGCATGCCAGTGGTGCCAGTGGCACTCCTGCTCCAGCAGCAGTGCATGCATCTGGCGCTGCGTGTGGCTCCGCTGCGCCAACCCAGCAGCTGCTCTTCTCCAGCCCGAATGAGTGTGGGGCTGGCTCAGTGTTCAGCCAGCAGAGCAGTGGGCGCAACAGGGCACCACACAGCACGTGTGGCAGCCTGTCGTGGGCATCCCAGCCAACACAAGGGTGGCACATGGGTGCACAACGTTGCGTGCCGCTGCATGCATGCACACACAGCCTCAACTCATTGCTGCCCTGCCCACTCGACACAGTCCACGCTCCCCTGCCACGCCGCCACGCCCGTAGATCGCCACGCGCGTCGAGGTGTTTGTGGCGCGGGCGCCCCCTGGCGAGGACATCAGCAAGGCGCCCTTCAACCGCCTGGGCTACCTGTCGTTCGATTCGAACGAGCGCAGCAACCACCAGGCTCGTGAGCTCAAGAGCGTGCACGTCAGCGTGCCGTCGCACTACATCCGCTTGGTGGTGCACCGGTGCCACGTCAACAAGCTCAACATCTACAACCAGGTGTGTGTGCTGCGCGGTGGCGGGAGGGTGAGGGAAGGATGGAGGGGGTTGGGTCTGGCACGCCCAGGTGGTATTTGGGCTGGGCAGGCCTGAGGCCTTGCTGACATCACCCCGTCAAGCCTTGCCCACCCTCGCACCAGCACACCACGCCAACCACCGTTCTCCCCCGGGGTTGATCCTTTTCTTTTGCAGGTGGGGCTCATAGCCCTCTCCCAACCTGAAAAATTTCCCTGCCTGATTGTCTCCTTGGCCGTATCTGTGCAGGTTGGGCTCATAGCGCTCAACCTGATTGGCGAGCCGCTGCAAGGCGGGAGGGACCTGCCACCCGGGGGCTACCTGCAGCTGCACCCGCCAATCACCAAAGACGTCACCTACTACAACCAGGTCAGGCCGCATGTGATGCCTTTCTGCTTGCTGTTCAAGGCTGTCAGCACTGTCCCCACCCGCACAAGTATGGCGCGTCTGCTGCGACGCATCGCCGATGGTCTCTCTTTCCTATGCTGCGTTGATGCGTGGTCATGATCCGCAGGCAGCTGCTGACGTGGCTGACATCAACCTCGACATCCACGTGGACACCGTGACAGCGGCAAAGATCAGGGAACTAGCTCGCGCCAAGGACTTGGCCGTTGCCAATGAGGACTATGACGAGGCCAAGCGCCTCAAGGCCTCCATCGACAGGCTCAAGGTGCACTAGGGTTCCGGTTAGGGTTGGCTGCATGTGCCAGGATCAGCTGCTGCCTCCTGCTTGCCGTGTGCGCCCTGTGGTAGTGGTGCTGCTGCTGCACTGTAGGTGGTGGGCCAGAAAATATGTGCGCCCTATGGTGGTGGTGCTGCTGCTGCGCAGGTGGTGGGCCAGAAGATTGCCCAGCTCGAGGCACGCAAGAGGGCAGCGGTGGAGAGGGAGGACTACGACACTGCCAAGCTCATCAAGGTGCGTGTCTCTACTCAATGCTAGATTGTCCATTGGGATGTCTTCATACGAGTTGGTGCCCTTGCCTTTGGCGCATGTCTGTTGTCTTCCAGGCGGGCCTGACCTGAGGGCCTCTGCCGAGTTTGCAAGGCAGGTCCTGGCCCGTAAGCCCTAACAAGCCCTAAACCTCCATGCAAACCCTCGCGCAGGCTGACATGGACAAGCTGCGCACCGCGGGCGATTCTGCTGCGATCGCCAGCGAGCAGTTTGCGCCACGCCCGGCACGCAACGCCGGAGACGTGATGGACCGGGTGCTCAAGGGCGGCTCAGGGGCCGCTGGCGGTGGTGGTGGTGGTGGTGGTGGTGGTGGAGTGCCGTTGGATGATCAGCCTGTTGGCGGGGAGGGCGGCGGCGGTATGAGGGCTGAGCCGTCCTTGGGACCGGAGGGGAGTGGAGGGCATGTGCAGGAGGAGATGGAGGGGCCGGGGGCGAGGAGCTACGACGAAGGTGGGTGTAGGGCTTTTAGGGCTTGGGCGATTGGGCTCATGCGGACGAGGTTTGCTTGCACGACGGTGTGCGTGCAGATACGAAGATGAGCAGCGCACGAGTGTTCACGCCCTAAGCCCTATGCGTGCGTGCGTGCATGCAGACATGGGAGGGCTTCAGCAGCGCATGAGCGGTGCGGGCGGCGGCTACAACAAGCACCTGGCGTACGACGAGCGGCCGGCACAGGGGCGCGGCAGGTGAGCGTGCATGCATGAGCTAGGGCTTGGTTACCTGTTGGTGGTTGCGTATGTGCAAGCAGTCTTTCTCTTGGTCATGGTTTGGGCGAGGGACCAGCCGCAGTCCTGTTGCTGCGGCGTCTCATCATGCTGGAAACGCGCACCAACTGCAACACCACTCCAACGTCCGACCATACCCTCAAGCCCTAACCATGGAACACTAACCCTAATGCCCTGATGCAGGTACACGCCGACGGAGGAGGGCGCGGCAGCACAAGCCGCCGCCAAGGCGCCCCCAGGAGCAGGAGGCGGGCCGCCCGACAACGGCCTCTCGGACATTCCCGCACCGCCAGGCTGGCCTGGGGACCTCCCCGCACCCGAGCCCCTCGCAGGTAAGCCTTAACTGCGCCACTACTAAACCCTAACCCACCATGCGGCCGGCCCTCGCTTCCCGGACCTTCGCCGGTGCCCGCACGGCGTCCGCAGGTGCCGGTTTGCAAGCGCCTGAGCCCATGCGCCTGAGCTCTAAGCCCCAAACGTAAACCCTAACGCTGTGCAGGTGCCACGGCAAAGGACGCGGAGCCGTTGGAGGAGCTTGCCGGCGAGTATTGCGCCCGCGCCTACTTCTCCCGCAACTGGCAGCTGCGCGAGGCAGCGCTCAACTACCTGGTGCAGCAGATCAAGGGCGGGCAGGTGAGGGCTTGGCGCCAGGGCCTGCCATGCAAACTAGGGTTTTGTTTCTGTTTGGCTGGGCGCAACCTTTTGGCCGGGACAAGTTGCCATTTGTTGCCATGGTGGCCTGTGCCCTAACCCAAGATCTAAGCGTCCCGGACACATACGTGCATGCCTTAATGACCATGCACGTGCAGTTGGCGGACAAGTCTGGCGCTTTCCGCACGCTGGTCAACGTGGTAAAGCGTGGCCTCAAGGACAAGGTCGCCAACGTGTACCTCACCTCACTCAGCACGCTGCAGCAAGCCATCGACGGGTTCGCCGCGTCTGTCGGCGGCAGGGACATCCAGGTGTGTGGGTGGAGGCAGAGAGAGCTTGTGAGGATAGCTTTGCGTGGCCTGGTACACCTGGCAAGCCCAGACAATCCCAGACAAACGTTAAGCAAGTCGACATCACTGATCTGTGCGTGTGTGCGTGTCGAGCTTTATCTGGTGGAGCCACTTTCGGCAAACAGATGGTCCCACAATTCGCAGACATGTTACAGACATGCGTCACATCCACAGCCCATGAATATTGGGCTGAAAATGGGTGCATGCACTTGTTATGCAGGGTGCGTGTGAGAGCTGCCGACCCTAGGCTGGGCAGCGCTCAAAAGGAGCGCCTTACTCCCTCCTTCCCTCCCTGTTCCTTCCGTCCCTGTTCCATCACTGCACCTCGTGCTCGTGCGCATGCAGGGCGCGTGTGAGAGCTGCCTTCCTCTGCTGCTGGAGAAGCTGGGTGACGCCAACCCTCGGCTGCGCGACGCCTCCAAGGAAAGCCTCATGTTCATGGCCGGCTTGAGCCAGGCGGGGGGCCTCAAGAGCAGCACGTCGCTGCTGGTCAAGCCGATCAAGAACCAGAACGCCTGGAAGCTCGTGCTGGGCGTGCTGGGCCTCCTGCAGGTGAGGCACGGCGACTCATTAGCGTTTCGTGGGGTGGGATGATTATACCAGAACGCCTGGAAGCTCGTGCTGGGCCTTCTGCAGGTGAGGCACGGTGACTCATTAGCGTTTCGTGGGGTGGTCTGTAGTTGCGGACATGGCTGTTGTGTGGTGAGGGCAGGCCAGGTAGACGCGCCCATCACAATGCGTTGTTCGCCCATTGCCCAATCAGGCCCAGCCGCCCGTTTCGCTGCCATGAATTCAGGACCTGGTGCCAGTCATCGGCATTGCCAAGTCAGGAGGCGGCGAGGGCTTTGACTTGTCGGAGCTCATGGAGTTTGTGGGCAAGGCGTACAACAACAGCAACGCGGACGTGCGGGCGTGTGCGGTCAAGGTGACGCGTGAGGTGCACGACCTGGTGGGGCCAGCCATCAGGTGCGCTCCGCATGGCGGTGCTAGGGTTAGGGCTTCGGGTAGGGTTAGGGCTTGGGCTGAAGCTGGCTTTTCACAGCAACGCGCGTGGCCAGTCGCGAGGAGCGCTGCTGCACTTGGAAGGAGACTGCCGCTGAACCCCGAGCTCTAAGCCCTCAAGCCTTAACGTGTTGGTGTGCATGCAGGAAGCACATCCCCAAGGACGTGACGCCCAAGATCAAGGAGCAGCTAGAAGCCGTGCTGGGCGCCGACGCACCGCAGGTGACTTGCATCCGGTCTCTAGGGCTGATCGGTTAGGGCTTGCGGTTGAGGGCTCAGGGCTTAGGGTTCAGCAGGTTGAAAGAAGCCGCCTGGGCACCGACATGGGGGTTATGGGGGTTAACCCTAACCCTAACCCTAACCCTACCGCGGTCCCCTCAGCATGTGGTCGTTGCAGGGATGCAATAACCACCAGCACGGCCGCAACCACCCCATGTGTCGTAGCACGTGGTGATAACGGTGCCTTGGTATGTGACCGCAGCACCCGCATAATGATGCTGTGGTATGTGACCTCATGTGACCGCAGGCACCCGCACCCGCCGCGGCCCTCCCACCTCCCCCACCCGCCCGCGCTGCCAAGGCCGCACCAGCCCCCAAGTCTGCGGGCGCCAACCACAAGGCAGGCGCCAAGGCGGCAGGAGGCAAGGCAGGAGCAGCAGCGGCGGCGGCGGCGGCAGCAGCAGCACCAGCAGCGCCTGCAGCAGCACCAGGTATGTACGCACTGGAGGAGTGGGATTGTTAGAGCTCATGTGCATTTTATTGGGTTTGGGCTAGCAGGTGCCTAGATGGTGCTCACGGACGCACAGACCACTTGAGCCAAGCGTGCGCTTCTGTTGTGCTGAGCCCTGATTGGCAAGCCCTTGGCACGCCACACCATGCATGCGCAGACGACCCCCGTCCGTTTGAAGAGGAGCTCAAGGCACGGGAGGGCAGTGTCCTAATGCAAGCCCTTGCCCCGCCACACCATGCATGCGCAGACGACCCCCGTCCGTTTGAAGAGGAGCTCAAGGCACGGGAGGGCAACCTCGGGCCCAACCACCCTGACGTGGCGGAGAGCTGCAGCAACCTCGCTACGCTCTACAACCAGAAAGGAGACTCGAGTGAGTGGTGGTGTGTGTGTAGCTTGCAAACAGGGCTTCAGGCCGCATGGTGTTGGAGTGGAGGCAAGGAGGAGGGTGTCATGCGTGTCCGTGTGGCTGCGTTTGTTTTCAAAGCAGGGCTGGTGATGGGCCCCAACCCTAACCCTAACCTGAGCCCTAATGCATGCCCCTGCAGGCAAAGCCATGCCCCTGTACGAGCGCGCGCTGTCAATCTACGAGGCGCACTTTGGGCCCAACCACCCCGAGGTGGCGCACACGCTCACCGACCTGGCTGTCCTCCACTTGGAGCAGGTGTGGGCTAGGGTGGGGCTAGGGTGGGATCAGTCACTGTGCTGGGGCGCCCTCCTCACACTTTTGTCTCCAGCTCCTCTGCCACCAAGCCCCTCGCCATTGAAACGTGACGATCTGGTGATGTCCCTCACTCACTCTCTCCTCGCTGCTGAACCGTGATCCGTGATCCACCTTGGTTGCCGCGGCTGGGCCGGCCCGTTTGCAAGCTACACACACTCTCACGCACACACCCTCGCGCAAGCTGTCCCTCACGCCCCTCTTGTGCCTTACAGGGCAACGACTCCATCGGCCGGCCACTCCTCGAGCGCGCGCTGGCCATCCAGGAGAAGGCGCTGGGCCCAGACCACCCCGACGTGATTGCCATCAAGGACGTGCTCAACTCATGAGAACCACCGCTTGTCTCCTTCCATGTGTGACCAACACCGGCGCGTGGGAGTGCCTCTGTCACTCCCTCCACACAATTCCTTTCGTTTTGTCAGCCATGGCGTCCTGACTGGTCGGTATGGGCTTGCCCTTCGAGCTGTGCATCCCCGCTTATCCACCGCTGGCCATCAATCGCCTTGTGTGCCATCCCGTGATCGTAATCTACTGGTGGACCACCTTGTGACGGAGCCCGTGGCAAACACTCGGTCCCACCAGGAAGAGAGGGTTGGAGAGGGAGGAAGAGAGAGAGGGTGGCATAAGGCTCTTGCAGTGCAGCGCTACGCTCATGCCTGGCCCCTGAGGCCATCAAACCGGGAAGCCCTCTCGATACCCATTATGAGCCACGCGTCAGCAACACCTCGACTCTGGCAGCAAGTGTCCGCGCAACAAAAGCATAGGCAGACCAAGCGTGCTCTCAGCTTTGGTCTGTGTCAGTGCTGTTCCAAGGAAGGGAGGGAAGCCGGAGGAGGAGGAGGAGGAGGACGTCAGAGGCTGCGTGCGTTGCCATCGGCTGGCCACACCGTGATGCAGCTATGAGTCATGGGTTGGGAGTGATATGACTAATCGTCGTCGTCGTCCTCCTCGCGGATGTCCTTGGCCTCACCCTGGGTGAGCTGCTTGTAGACGATCTGCACGTAGGCAGCAGCAGCAGCAGGAGCAAGCAGCGACTAACAACCCATACAAGCGCACAGCTTTCAGCGAGCAGTAAACGCGATCAGTGCGCACAACCATCTCCAGGTCTGCTCTCACACTGAGCAGCCTGCCGTGCAGCCCAGGCCCCCTACTGCCTGGCCCATACATACCTTGAAGATGAGGTAGGTCCAGTAGATGTGCAGCACCTCCAGCAGCACCAGCAGTGAGTTGAAAATGGTGTAGTGCGGCTCTGGCTCGATCTTGTGGATGGCGGCGTAGTAGAGGGGCTCGGTCAGCGTGCTGCATATGGCAGTTGATGTAGAGCATCATAGGTTGAGAAGCTGTGTTTGCGCACACACAGGGTGGCAGGGCGGCATGCTCATGCGCCGATGGAGGCGGAGGGGAGCGGCGCAGTCAGCGTGATGCAAGCTGACTGGTTGGTTGAATGGGGAGCATGGGACGACAGACAGAGCGTGTTTCTGTTCTGTGGTTGCAGTGTTTAAAGGTGCCCCCGCACGGGAGCAGCGGTAGGGTTCCCTGATGGTTGCGACCTGGTGGTTTGCTCTGGCAGTGCACAAACAGGTGCCGGCTGTGGCAAGGCAGCGCGGCACCCCTTATAAGCCTGCCGTGAGTGCACACGTGCTTTGTGGACAACAACGGCTTTGTGGACAACAACGAGAAGCAGAGTGTCCGTGCTTTGTGGATAGTGGCCGTGCTTGTTGGGGGTGCAGTAATGTGGGCAGCACAGCCTGAAAAATTGGCCACACACGTCAAGCAGGGTTGCATGCATCGTGCGGCAACCTCTCAGCAGCACGCCCGCTCTCACCTCTAGATGAGGACAAACGGGTCAAAGGCATGAGGCGGCACAGCCTGTCGATCAACGGGCGGCCTGTCCTCACCTCCGGATGAGGACAAAGGGGAAGATGCCGTTGCGCGTGATGACCCAGATGACGGCAAACATGGCAAAGACCGTGACTGCCAGCGACTGGACGCGCGCGTACCTGCGTCCATCACCAAGCAGCACCGCCACGAGCAGCGTCAGCACTACAGCCACGCAGGCGCTCCGTGTTTAGTTTGCGTCCATCACCAAGCAGCACCGCCACAAGCAGCATCAGCACTACAGCCATGCAGTTCAGTTTGCAGGCGTAGGCCAGGTGCTGTGCAGGACTGCAGTCCTTGCCCCCTGCACCACCCTCACCTGGCCAGCTTGGCCCCCTCCAGGAAGATGTCTGAAATATCATGCACAAGCATGATCATGACGCCCACGCGCGTGAAGTTGACCCAGTAGCTATACACCAGCAGCGCCAGGGTGGCGATATGGTGCACCATGCTCTCGGTCCAGTCCTTGCGGCGCGTCTGCAGTGGGCAGAGGGCAGGCGTGGGAGGGTGGTGCAGGAACGTGATGACAGGCACACTGTAGGGACTTCACCACGCACAGCATGGAAGAGCAGTGGAGCAATGGAGCAAGGGAGCGAAGGCATGCAAGGGGTCAGAAAGAGCCAGGCAATCAGAGGGAGGCAGGCCCTTTCCCTCCCAACCTACACTCACCTCGTGGAAGAGCAAAAAGTGGATGGACTGCGCGTAAAAGCCCGTCTCAATGGCGTAGAAGAGCAGCACACCCTTGGACACTGAAAGGTTGCACGGAGGGAACTGGTTGCACCCCAGCCAAAAGTACCTGTGATTGTGGCCGTGCACGGTTGGGAGACAGTGGGTGCAGCGCAGTGCGCTCATGACAGCCGCGTAGTGCACCGGCCACGTCTCACATCTTTCGCACTGTGCTGTCTTCTACGTCAAGCAGCCATGCCCGGCTGACGGCAATGTGCAACGTAACAAAAAGCCCAGCCGTGATACACGCTGATGGGTGCACGCTTCAGCCGAGGCCCGGCAAGCAAGCCCGCTGGGCGGCAACGGAACGTTTTGAGCTTCACCTGCTGACCTCACCAAGGCAATCTTCTGACCTGCCTGCAGCTGCGCCACAGGTATCACTATGCGCTAAATAGTCAGGCAGAGCTCACCTGGTCTCCCAGAACCATGGCTCGCCCACGCTGACCCAGAAGGCCACGCTCGACATGAAGCTGAAGACGGTCATCTTCCACGCCGACTCGTTCCACTTTTTGAGCCGGTCCTGCTGCTTGCCCGTCAGCTTGGTGCTGCCTGTCGCGCCGAAGATGATGGAGCGGCCCAGAGGCTGCGAGTGTGGACACACAAGAGGCGAGTACGCCGCCTCCAGGCGTTGAATTTGCGGCGGCTGAGCGGTGGGAAGGCGTGGAAGGAGCAGCAGCTGCACGGGAGCCATGTTCTGATGGAGCAGTGCAGTGCACTGAGCCCAAAGCCCCAGGGCTGCACCTCGTATATGTGCGTGCGGAGCAGCCCGCGCACGACTGGGAAGGCAAAGGCCACCAGGCACGCCAGGCCGTAGTCCGCCCATCGGTTGCCCAGCAGCCACTCCTGCTCTGGCTCAAACGGCGCAGGCTGCTCCACGGCGTAGCGCGGCTGGAGCTGGAGCACCCATTGCTTGAAAGCAGCTGCCATCCGGATGCGCAGAGTCTACGCCGCGCACACTGTGGCGATGCGTTCAGCTCCACACCGACTGCTCGCCCCGCCCTTGGGTGGCGAAGGAGCGGCTCGCGCGCGCTGCGGCGCGCTCAAGATGCGATCTCCTCCTTTTGCGCAGACCACCTCGCTCTGCCTGCAGCTCGTCACCACTGGCTGCCACTGAGTGCTCAGCTGCCAATGCTGCTAAGCTTATGACGTTCTTCTGCGGGGAGTAAGGCTCTCCTGCAACGGCGGTCTACGTGGTCATGCGTTCGTTCGTTGGTAATGTCATTACACTTGTCTACTTGGAGGTGGGCATGACAAAATCTACTTGGAGCGGAAGAGGTACCTGACGCCCATGACCTGCAGCACACTGACGGCCACCAGCACGAGGGAGCGCCCGACGCCGTACCAAAGCACGCGGCGATTGGTGCTCTCCACCGTCATGCGGTGCCGCCGCTCGCGCCAGTACAGGTAGCTCACGGTGCTGCGCAGCTGCTGTATCTGCGCGTCCACCATGTGCACTGCAAGGAGCAGAGGGGCAAGGGCAGCGGTTTAGTGGAGATTCGCTCTGCCACAGACTCGCACATCCCAAGTGCTCAGCAGGAGGAACATCCCAGTGGCATGCTTTCCTGATCACTGCACCTCAGACACCTCCCTAGTGCCACACTCTCCACCACCACCACCACCCCTACTCACCATAGTGCCAGAGCGACTGCGTGTCGTGCTCCTTGGCGTGGTCTGACGTGTAGTCGCCGTGCCCAATGTGCAGCTCCCAAGCCACCTCCCTATCCGCCACGTAGTGAGTGCTGGACCGGTCCAGAGTGATGCAGAAGCGGTACCTGCGCACATATGAGCAACCGACGCGACCCGAGCACGCTGATGACGACCATGGGGCACAGGCCTTCACGGCCTGCTAACATTATTGCTGCTCCGGGCCGCACAAGTGTGCGTCGGCACGAGCAGCTGCCACATCCCTCTGGTCCTCCACCGCTGCACTTACCTTGTAGGATGTCATCCCAACGTCAGGTGCCCGCAAACACGCCCCCACGCCTTGGTCTGCGCTGACTGCCAAAGGCCGCGTGCTTGCCCTTGGCCTAGATTGCCGCGGCCTGGTGCTCACCTGCCAGTCTCGTAGGGCACCAAGTGGTACTTGGACTCTATTGCCGGCGCTGTCTCATGGACCTGTGCGCACGCATTCACCCAGAGATGACAGGCCGGTCAGGGGCGTCTGCACAGAGCGTTGTCTGGTGCCCGCCCAAGCAGGGCCACATCAGGAGCAGGCGTCCGCTTGTGAGCGAGGCACGACACACGGACGTCGCCTGGCCCGCAGCCTCATCTCACACTGGCCATTCCCAGTGCTGCACTGCTGTTGGCTGTGCCTGCGCTGCTGACTGGCCACCTGTGCCGGCACCGCCGAGACACGCGGCCCCAAACTCCGGCAACAGCCATCCCACCTTGGTGCCTGAGGGAGACGTGATGGTGAGCCTGTATGCCGCCTGCGCTCGTGTTGAGCGAAGCGGAGCAGCAAATGGGGCTGAGTGATGCCAGACGTCGAGATCATGGAGTTGCAGGTGGCACCCGGTGCAGCGAGAGCTGATCGCGCAAGCCAAAATGACAGCACACTCACCGTGTGGTAGTACCACTTGTCTGGCAGGCTCACGAACGAGCCGTAAAAGGGTTCTGCGAGTTCGCACCGCATCGCGGCAGCAAAGCTGAGCCAGCGCTCGGCCCACATTTACGACGGCGAAGCTGCATCAGCCGCTGCGCGTACCGTACATCTCCAGCTGGTGCGAGACGCACTCCTCGCTCTGAATCTTGAGCTTGACCCCCTGCGCTGTCCCTGCCAGCAGCAGCAGCAGTGCTAGGCAGCATGTCGCTCTCCGAAGATGCATCTTGCGGGCCTGCTTTTTGCTGGGACGCACCGGTGGGGACACACACGTGGGGCGCAGCACGCATGGCGACGCGTGGCCACCGGCGCCACACGCACTCGCCACGAGGACGCGCTGCACCTGCCAGGAATGCAGTCTCCATTCATGCTCAAAGCGCAGCGCTGCTTGGGGACCGGTGGACTGTGCCTTCGCGCCGCCAG
>QAXK01006799.1:0-10167 GCA_004335735.1 Chlorella sp. KRBP
GGTGGCCAACTGTGGTGGCCACTGCGTGCCACCACAGGGCAGCGTTGCGGGCAAGGGAAAGGCTGTGGGGGAGTGCGGTGCTGGCCAAGCTGGCCAACGCACAGCAGGCGGCAATGTGCTGCACAGAGGCTGCAGTGCAGACAGGCGCGTCCCCTAAGGCAGTGTGGAACAGACCGCCCTCACCGCCCATTCCGGCACGCACATTTCATCCGCCACCCATCTGGCACTCTGAATGCATGCTTGCTCATGATGCTTCCCAGTTTACTCGCTTCAACCCGCTAAAGCCGCCCCGGCTGAAGGCATGCAACAACAACAACAGCAACACCTCTTACAATGTAGAGGAGGCAGAGCGTGGTGCAGGCGGCGCAGAAGAGGCCCGTGGTGAGGTAGGCCTGCCGCATCACGTCCCCGTGCCGGCCACACGTCCAGGGGATGCACTCCTGAAAGTGCCCCAGCGTGAGCGGGTACGTGGCCAGCATCGACAGCTGCACGTGGAAAGGGAAGGGTAGCGATAGGGAGGGGTCAGGGCATCAGGGCGACATCGGGACAATGTGACATGTGGGCGACATGGTGCAGGCATGTAGCGGCAGCAGGCGGCCGTGCAGTTCAGGGCAAGCCTGCGCCTGGCAGCAACCCTGGCTGGTCTCCTGTCCTGGTTGTGATGCGGGTGCTCAGCAGGCCTCGCGCTGCTTGTAGATGCTTCCAGACAGACACTCGGTCGTTGGCGCCATGGTGTCGCAGTGACTGCATGCTCTGGTTTGGACCGGTGCCTAGTCTTCCCTTGCTGCTGATCCATGCTGTGGCTGGGCCGGCCCGTTTGCCCCGTTTGCAAGCTGCACACACTCACCGCGCTGGTGCCTGCCAGTGAAGCCAGGCTAATGAAAGGGTAGTACTTGACGATGGTGTCCTGGGCGCTGGCGCTGGCGTAGCACCAGCCGCACAGAATGGGGTACATGACCAGCTGGACCACCTGTGAAGCAGGACAGGGAGCATTACTGTCGGCCTGAAGCCCCGTTTGCAAGCTACACACAGTCAGGGGCCAAAGCTGCCGTGCTGCTGGTCGTGGCTGCTGAGCTTCCATGTCCCAGTGCCGGTACGCAGACAGCAGAGCCTTGCTGTGCTGACTGCTGATGTAGCTGCTGCGGCCACTGACCTCCAGGACGTATGGGAAGACCTGCGCACACAGGACGCGTGGAGCAAGCGTCGGTGCCAGCAGGCGAGCAAGGACTGGACTGCCCGCACGCCTGCAGGACCCCATGGCTGGACTGGCGTGCTCTAAGGCGTGCTCTGTGTCTTGAAATTACTCTTGCGTGCTTGCACTTGCACGCCCGCCACGCTGACCTTGCGTTGCCGGAACGCCGCGGCAAGGACGCCGAAGAAGGCGATGTGCGCGCCAGCGAGCGCCGCTGCGATGAGGAAGCCAGTCTTGGTGTAGGTGTCTTGCAGTCCTGCAGATGGTCGCAGATGGTCGAGCCGCGACTTCGAGCACAAACTCATCGAGCACAGGCGATGCTGCACCGATGCTGCCCCGATCGATGGATCAGCGCGTGCTGTTCCATCGCTCCTCACCGGTGGCGACGATGTATGGCGAGAGCACGGTGATGATGAGCCAGGGCCCGAGCGCCGGACGTTCGAGCATCGTGCCTGCTCTTTGGGAGCCAGCGATGCAGAAGAAAGCGACCTGCGAATGCTGCTTCCTCTTCTTGTTTGGCCCGCTTCCCCTTCCCCGGGTCAAGGGTACGACACCTCTCACCAGCCTCATCAGGCACCTTCATAGGCACAACTGCCCTGCACATCTGCTTCATCCCCCTTGCCCCGCTGGCAGTGCGGTCCTCGTCTTCCGCCGACGCGTTCTGCGCAGTCCATCCTTGCAGCAACTCACTCTTCCTAGGGCTCACAGTGCTCAGCATGGCCCTGGCATGGCTGCCTCGCACAGACTGCGCGGACGGCTCCGCTCGTGCGTCAGGGTAGTGGACCCCACCGCGCACGCCATCCCACCAGCACTCGCAGTCCCCTAAACACGCTATGGAGACGTGCAAGGGCATAACAGCACGGTCTTTGAGCAGCAGGAGGCTCCTCTCCCCACTGCGTCCACCCGTCCTGCGCAATGCGACGACGCTCGCCGCAGCGGCAGCCAGGCCTCCATCGCTGCCCATCACGCGCCTGCGCAGCTTGCCGCACCTCCCTCACCAGCCCCAGCGCGGTTCGAACGTCGTGGCGGCGAAGGCAGCTGGTGCCGCTCTCGGGGACCCGCCAGTGGCAGCGGACCCGGCCCCCACGCAGGGCCAGAGCGCGTGGAAGACCTTCTGGACGTGCACGGGCATCATCGCCATGCTCGGATCGGTCGGAGGCGCGCTGGCCGCGCTCACGGGCTACTTCTCCGCCACCTACGCCTTGGCGCTGCCGCTGGTGCTGCCGCTCGTCTCGCTCATCGCGTCCCTGCAGCGGGAGGGGCTCATCTCAGAGGTGTGTGGGCCGGCCGCAGAACTGCGCAGGACGGCTGCGCATGCGTCCACGTCACCGCTCGGCGCCTAGCGCAGCACAATCCTCACAGGCTGGATGCACAATCCTGCTGTACGATGGACCAGCAAGCGACTGCATGCACGGCCTTGTGGCTGTCGTGGGGGTGGCACTCGACGGTGCCGCCTCGTGCTGCACTGCGTGAAGCGGCCTGCACGGCGGCACTCTCTGCAGGAGGCTTGAGCAGCCTGTCCACCTCCCTGCGCCAGGGCTCTGTGGCCCCTCGCATACATTGGGATGTGCAGCGGCGTGCTGGTGCAGGTGGCGCGGCAGCAGTACGACCGCCTGTCCACCACCCTGCGCCGGGACAGCGTGGCGGTGCTGGCCGAGGTCCGGGCCAGCGTGCAGGAGGTCAAGTCGGCGCTGCGGGTGCAGTCAGGCAGCACGGCCCGGCTCACCAACATGGAGGCGCGTCTCAGCAGCCTGGAGGGCTCGTTGCTGAGCACGGGTGAGTGCGTGGTGGGGCGAGGGGGAAGGAAGGCAGCAGGTGACAGTGTGGGGCAGCAGCAGCAGCAGCACGGCATGGCCCCGAGTGCGGAGGGGCCTGTGCTGTGCACAGGCGAGTGTGAGCCGAGTTGGGGCCAGCAGCAGTGGGGATGCTCTGCACGGGTGAGTGCGTGTGAGCATGTGGACCCGCAGACGGCCGGGAGCGCCGGGAGAGAAAGAGGCGGCTTGCATTGCGATGGCCACGCAGGGAGCACCAGGCAGCACGCACAGGCAGCCCGGGGACACAGGCTGCCAGCGAGACAGCGACAGCGCGGCACCGCAACTGCAGAGGTGCCTGCGCAGGCAATGCCACAGTTGACAGCCGGCTCGCAGATCTTTGTGTTACCTGTCCTCTGACAGCCATGTGGCTAGCAGATCCGTGTGTGTCGATACTTGCATCTGTTTGGGCGCCTCGGCGGGGCCGGAGCCCACTACCGGGCGTATCACATGTCTGTGTGCCTCCTCATACCTCCATGCAGGGCGCAGCCTGAGGGAGGCAGCAGCCGCCGTCGCCACACTGCCAGACAAGCTTGGGGGTCCACAGTCTCGGCAGGTCGAGGTGGTGCTGGCCTCGGTGAGTTGATACGGTTGTGGTGGTGGTGGCGGTGGAGGCAGTGGTGGTAGTTGAGGACCCTGCTGGCCTCGGTGAGTTGTCGCTGTTGCAATCATGGGTGTTGCTGCAGCACTTGTCGTTGTAGTGGTAATGTTGTGTTGGGGGGGGGCGGAAACGTCTCGCGCACGCCTACCACCCTCCTCGACATGCGCTCACACCCACACACGTGTGCGTGCGCCTTGCCGTTCCTGTGCTTTGCGCCCGTGCAGATCCAAGCGGAGCTGCGGCGTGTGGCTGAGGCGCGCAACAACGATGAGAGCACTGCCATGGCCACTGTCAACGCCCGCCTGGCGGTGAGTTCGTTGCCGTCGTGGGTTTGCGCGCTCATCTGCAGAGCAGTAGCACATCTCCTGTCCTGGCGCAGTCAGTGCACACGACTGTGTCTCTTTTTCGAGTGACCTGCCTGGTACGCCAAGCAGCCATGCCCGGCTGGCGGCAACGTGCAACGAAACGGAACATCTGACGCCACCAACTCCTGACAGGCACACAAA
Organism: Chlorella sp. KRBP; assembly: GCA_004335735.1. Taxonomy (NCBI): domain Eukaryota; kingdom Viridiplantae; phylum Chlorophyta; class Trebouxiophyceae; order Chlorellales; family Chlorellaceae; genus Chlorella; species Chlorella sp. KRBP. The sequence goes on from QAXK01006799.1 coordinate 4,111, forward strand.
CGCGTGGCGCAATGAGCTTTGGGCCACCTCTGGCTCGTTTTCAAGGTGGCCCAGAGGGTCGTGCCTCCCTGTGCTCGTATCACTCACTCCTCCTTGCCCCACAACCACACCCACAGGCTATTGACGGCTCCTTAGCAGGCCTGGAGGTCTCCCAAGGCGAGCTCACCCGCCGCCTCTCCACCAACCTCAACTCCGCCCTGGTGGACGCCGAGGGCACGCTGCAGCAAGCCGTGCGCCAGGAAGTGGACCGTTCGCTCGACCCCGTCCGCCGCCTGCCCTCCATGCTGGCAGCAGCCCTGCCAGGCATGCTTGCTGCAGCCCTGCCCCCCCCGCCGCCGCCGCCACCACCCATCGACGTGCTCCCTGCTCCGCCATCAGCTCCGCTGTCAACGGAGCTGGCTGTTGGTGGTGCTGGTGGGGCGGGAGGGTATGGGGATAGGGTGTCGGGGGAGGGCAGCCCGGAGTTAGGGTTTGCGGGCGGCGGCATGGCGTCGGGGAGGGTTGAGGAGCTGACGGCCGAGGCGCAGGAGCAGCTGCGGGTGCTGATGCGCCAGGAGGTGCAAGCGGCGGTGCAGGCGATCATTGAGTACCAGGTAAGGAATTGTTGAGGCAATCATAGAGTACCAGGTAAAGGTGTTGTTCAGGCGATCATAGAGTACCAGGTAAGGTGTTGTTCAGGCGATCATAGAGTACCAAGTAAGGTGTTGTTCAGGCGATCATAGAGTACCAGGTAAGGTGTTGTTCAGGCGAGCATAGAGTACCAAGTAAGGTGTTTGGAGGGGGGTGGGGTGCAGGCGGCGGTGCAGGCGATCATTAAGTACCAGGTAAGGTGTTGGGGGGGGCTTAGGGCTGGGGCTTTGGGCCAGCTTGGGTTTACCAATGGCCATGTTGACCTGGGCTGCTGTCCCCACAGGCCGAGCTTGAAACTGTGCTGGCTCTGACACTGTGCTGGCTCTGACACTGTGCTGGCTCTGACACTGTGCTGGCTCTGACACTGTGCTGGTTCTGGCTCATGACACTGCTGGCTCTGACACTGTGCTGGTTCTGGCTCTGACACTGTGCTGGCTCTGACACTGTGCTGGCTGTTGCTTGCGCATATGCAGGCCAAGAGCACAGAGCTTGTTTTGGCGTCGCCCGTGCCTGCCGCCCCGCCAGCGCCCGTGCGCATCGAGGCGGATCAGTGGGATGCGCTGGGCAAGCGGCTCACCCGCCTGGAGGCACTGGTGGACTCCATCCCACAGGTGAGGTTCACACTGCTTTGCTTCCCTACCGCTCAGCCTGTTCGTGAGGCGTTTGTGGAGCGGCTTTGCTCGTGTACACTGTGGACCCAGTGGACTCAGGCAGTGGACTCAGGCAGACTGCCGCAGACTGCCATGGCAGGCGCCCAGCTTTGCTCGTTGGGCTTGCCCTACTGCGTGTGTTCGAAACCGCAGGTGGCGACAGGCATGGTGGTTACTCAGCTCAAGCCGCCGCTCGACGAGGCCGCACGCAGCGCCAGCGGCCAGGTGGCGACCGCCCTCTCCGCCGAGGGCGACCGGCTCGAGGCCGCGCTGTCGGCCCGCGTGGCGGAGGCGAGGGGAGATGTGCTGGAGGCGCTGGAGGGCGCGGTGCAGCCTGTGGTGGATGCGGTCACGTCGCGCCTCACGGAGCCGGTGAGTGCGTTTCCTGTCGGCTCGTCGGGTGGCGTTGGAGGCGAGAGGGGCGAGCGCGGTCGAGGTCGAGGTAGGAAGGCCTGGCGGCAACTGGCGACAAGACGCGATCCGAGCGCGCTGGCGGCGATGCCTGCGACTGCTGCGCAGGTGGCGACGGCGGCGCAGCAGGAGGCGCTGCAGGGCGAGCTCAGCGGGTCGATGGAGGGACTGCAACAGGTGCGCACAGCTTTTCTGCGGCCCTCTGCGTGCTATGTGCCTCTTCGTGCTGTGCCGTCGACCTCTGGGTACTGCCGCAGCTTCGCCCGAATGAGATGCTCGTTTTCAACTCCTGCCCCTGCAGAGACTGTCCCAGCTAGAGATCGCAACCGAGAGCCTGCTCCAGCAGGCCACCCTCGCAGCCGACGCCAGCATCCGCGCAGCTGCCGCCCAACAGCATTCCGACAGCAACCGCAGCGACGACGGCGGCAACGCCACCAATGGCCACGCGGGCATCAGCAACGGCGCCAATGTCTCCTCAACTGCTGCGGGGGTCCCTGCGGAGGTGCTGGAGGAGTGGCGGCGGCAGCAGCAGCAGGTGGAGCAGATGCAGCTTCTGGCCACCAGCGTGCAGGTGCGGGCCACCCTGGGTGTTGGCGTGATGTTGGTGTTGTTTTGTACTTGCTACCTCACCTGCTTAGGGTTCGGGTTGAGCTAGGGTTGCATTGCCATGGCGCCACAACCTGGTGCCTTTCCTCGGGCCATCCATCCGCAGGGCCTGCAAGCAGGCATGACCCAGATCCAAGAGGCTCTGGCCCAGCAGGCCTCGGCCCTCATACACCTGGTGCCTTTCCTTGCGCCGTCCATCCGCAGGGCCTGCAAGCAGGCATGACCCAGCTCCAAGAGGCTCTGGCCCAGCAGGCCTCGGCCCTGACACACCTGGCCACGTCCGTGGCCTCGACCGCTGCGGCTTCCAAGCAGCCGACACTCAGCAGCGACGATGCAGCTGGCCCTTCTACGCCGCCGGCGCATAGGTGCGGGCCGCACCGTTGGTGTTGCATGCCTTCAGCCAAGGCGGCTGTTCGGGTTTGAAGCGGATATGTTATATAGTTGTATAGTTATATAATTATATAATTATAATTATATAATTATATAATTATATAATTATAATTATCCGCTTCCATTGCTGCGATTGGTACCGTTCAGCATTTCAACTCCCACAAGGCATCACGTGCACGCGTGCATTCTGACACAAATCGATACTCACTCACTCATTCACTCACTCACTCAGGTTCTCCGAGGGCATTGCTCTCCCGCGACGACCAAGACCCCTCCACCTCCTACCCACTCACCCACCCACCCACTCACTCACTCACTCAATCGCGCCACTCTGCAGGTTCTCAGAGGGCATGCTCTCCCGCGACGACCAAGACCCCTCCACCTCCACCACCTCCCCACCACAGCAGCAACCGCCGGCGCACCGCTTCGCCGAGGGCTTTCTATCCCGTGACGGCAGCACATCTGATGACGACGCTGCTAACCCTAGCCGCAACCCTAGCCCCGCGCACCGCTTCGCCGAAGGCATGCTCTCCCGGGAAGAGGAGGACGACGGCCGCCGCAGCAGCGATGATGCAGCAGGCGGGGCAGCGCGCCGCAGCAGCCCACCCGCCGCCTCCACCACCCACAACGCACCATCCTCATCATCCTCTTCTTCCGCAGCTGCTACCGGCGCACCTGCATTTCCGTTCGCCGACGGGCTGCTGTCAAGGGAAGGCGCGTCGGCGAGCCCTCCGCCGCCGGCCGTGCAAGCAGCAGCCACCGCGCCCTCGCTTTCTTCGTGGCTGCCAGGCTCCCAGCCCGAGGGCAACAACGCCTCGTCAGCAACCACCGCCTCACCATCATCCTCGTCAGCAACCACCACGCCAGCAGCTACAACTGTCAGTGGCAGCGGCAGTGGCAGCGGCAGTGGCGCCAGTGCGCAGTCTGGTGCAGGAGCCTCTCGTGCGGCGGCGGCGGCGGCGGCAGAGCTAGGGTTTAGCGAGGGTTTGCTTTCGCGGGAGGACGGTGCTTCGGAGGCAGAGGCGGGGGCGGTCGTGCAGGGAGAGGGTTCTGCGGCGCAGCAACAGCAAGGGCAGCAAGGGCAGGAGTGGGGGCGGCAGGGGGAGGTGGGGGAGGAGGGGCGGGGGCAGGGTGGGCAGGCTGGCGGTGGTGGTGGGGAGGGTGGGGAGGTGTCGTCGTGGGGGGTGCGGTTGGACTTGAGCCAGCTGGAGGAGCAGGAGGTGGTGGCGGAGGGGCTGAGGCTTCTGCGGGCAGGGCGGGAGGAGACGCAAAAGGGGCAGGTGAGCGGATCATGACGAGCCAGAAGCTGTTTTCAACTAGAAGAACAAAACGAGAGGAGAGGAGGAAGCTTGTGGCCGCTCATGATCAAACGTGTTAATCGAGTGCCCATTTCATACATTCCACACTGTCCCCGACCACACTCTCAGCTGCCTGAACAAGGCATGCGGGGCTGCCTGACCCAAGCCCTAAGCCAACCTTGCGCACGCAGGACTGGGCCAGGAAACGATGGCCTGCCGCGAAAGGCCATGCGGGTGTTCTCTCGCGCCCTAACCCAAACCTCCACCACCTGCCCCTGCCCTCACCACGCGCAGGACTGGGCCTTGGCGGACGGGTTGCTGCAAGAGGCCATGCGCGTCTTCTCGCATGCCCTAGACCGGGACCCAAATGGCACGAGGGCTTTGGGCAATGCAGGCAACGTGCTCCTGGCCCAGGGCGAGTTGAAGCAGCTGTACCTGGCGTCTTTGCAGTCAGGGCCCCCGCCCACTACTGAGCAGGAGGTGGCCGTGCAGAGGTGAGCCAGCGAGTGCCGAGTGCCATCTTTTGCCAGCCGCTTTTGCCTGTTTGCCAAGACTTGTCACCTTGGGCTGTGCCTGACGCTGTAGACTTGGCCTGCATTCAATGATTGCAGTGCGGCGGAGGCGTCCCTATGTAGCAAGGCCCTGCTCACGCGCCCACACAGTCTGTCGCCTTTACCTTGGCCTCTGTCCCATGCAGTGCGGCTGAGGCGTCGCTCCGCAGCGACGCGCTGGTACACAGCCACGCACAGCTGGCCATTCAACACCCTTTCTGCGGCTCTCGACAACTCCTGACAAAACCTGTGTTTCTGTCACCCCATGCAGTGCGGCTGAGGCGTCGCTCCGCAGCGAGGCGCTGGCGCTGCTCACGCGCGCGGGAGAGATGTTCAAGGCGGTGCTCGAGGTGAGCCTAACCCTAGCCCTAACCCTAACCTAGCCCCAACCCTGGCGCCGTGCGCCGTGGAGACCTGCCTGTAAGAGTTTTTCAGTGCGGCAGGGTGCAGACTCTATGCTGCACGTATTGAAAGCACATATGCCTGGCGATCTTGTGACGGCTGCAATGATGAACGCCATGCAATGATGATGGGGATGATGTGACCAGCTGCATTGCACGGACGTGCAGGTGGAGGGCTGGAGCAGCCGCGCGCTGGTCAACTGGGGCAGGGCCATGCAATGATGATGCTGATTATGATGTGACTGTTCGTGCAGGTGGAGGGCTGGAGCAGCCGCGCGCTGGTCAACTGGGGCAGGGCCATGTGCGTGCGCGCCGAGCTGTCGGCGGCGCAGCCGGACGTGGTTCAAAAGCTGTACCGCGCGGCATTGGACAAGTTTGAGGCGGTGCTGGAGGAGGAGCCAGGTGGGTGCAGACTGACTGACGGCTTTCCTTCCGCCAGCTGAAGTCAGCTGTTCCTGAAGCTAAAGCCATTGGTTTGCACCTCTGAGCCGGCGGCTTACTTTTCAGCTCGCAAAAAAAACACAACCAAAATACTGGGGGCCGGTGGGCGTGTGTCGCTTGCAAACGGGGCTTCAGGCCGCATCAACCGAGGCAGCACGGATCGGCAGCGATTCAAGGTTGCGCACAAGCCCAGACCAGGCGTGCATGCTGCACCGCCCTGTGTGTTGAGCTTTACACCTGGCGCGGCCATCTCTGGCAAGCCGATGAGCATATAGGCAAGCAACAGTAGAGACCAGGGGACATGCCAGGCGCCGAGCACAGAGGCAAAAACAACCTGCCCTGTGTCTTCATCATCATCAGCAGCAGCATCAGCATCATCATCATCACCATCATCATCATCATCATCATTGCATGGCGTTCACGACAGGTGTCATGATGCTGCAGCCGTCACAGAAGGTCACCAGGCAGGCCTCGTCAAGCCCTGCGTGCTCTGTCCTGCGTGCTCGCAGGCATGGTGGCGGCGCGTTACCGCTCCGCCCTCGCTCTCATGGAGCTCGCACGCACGTACCCTCCCGCTAGTCGGGAGGCTGCCACGCTGCTGCTGGACGCACAGAGTTACCTTACCGAGTTGCTGGCAGAGAACGGGCAGCAGGAGGCAGTGGCGCTTCACCCCAGCTGC
>QAXK01006801.1:0-17022 GCA_004335735.1 Chlorella sp. KRBP
AGCTGTCCTGCAGGCACTGCTGCTGCTGCGGATGCCTGTGGCGACACATGCATGGCTGCAGCAGGCACACCCACGACAACACCAGGGCCCTGCTGAGCCATGTTGGCCTGCGCCTGCATGCTGGGATGCAGGGACATCAGCTGCATGCCTGCAGGCAGCTGCAGGAGGCCCCCAGGAGCCATGGCAGCGGGTGTAAACGCTGCTGCTGTCTGCTGCTGTGAGGGTGGCAGCGCAATCAACACAGGCGGCATCAGGGCAGCTGCAGCAGATGTCACTGCGATGGGCATGACAGTAGGCTTGAATGACAGGGGCTGGACCTGCCGGGCGCCTGCTGTTGCCTCAGCTGCGACGCCAGCAAAAGCCTGCCTGCTGCTTCCAGCAGATGTGGCAGACTCTGCAGCTGCAGCAAAGGGCGACTGCATCACTGGCTGTGCGCGGGCCTGTGGCTGCTTGGCATGCCTCTGGGAAGAGCCAGGGCTTGGGGCTGCTCGCGTTGCTGCACCTGCTTGCTGCTGTTGCTGGCTGTGCTGTGGTGAAGGTGGTGGTGCTATGCCTGCCAACACAGCAGAAGCAGCCCTTGAAGCCCTATCAGCAGCAGCAGATGTAGCGCTGGTGGCCGGGGGCATCTTGGCACTGCTAGCAGAAGCACGGCTGCTAGGGCTGGGGCTGGGCACTGCGTATGCAAGGCCACTGCTGCTAGCCACCGTGCTGGGCCTTGCAGCGGTGCCACTTGGGCTCCCTGATGCTGCTGCATCAGCAAGCATGCTGCTGCCGAGCATGCTGCTGCTGCCAAAGGCCCTGGGGTACAGCATAGTGTTGAGGCTGATGCTGTGAGCCATGCTAGACACATGCTGTGCCCTGCTGCTGCCTGCTGCTGAGCCCCTCCTGGACCCCGACTGCGCAGCACTTGTGGGCGGGCTTCTGCCCAGGTCACTGCTTGCAGGAGAGTGCCTGCGTGAGCCACCTGGTGTGAAAGCAGCCTCTGTAGCTGCTGCCACTGCTGCTGCGGCAGCAAAGGGCGACCTGCGGCCCGCAGCATCAGCTGCAAGCATACTGCCTGGCATCTGCTGTGCTGACGTGCTGCTGTGCTGAGGGGTGTGGGTGCCTGAATCTGCAGCTGCAGCCTTGGAACCAAAGCCCACAGCTGCTGCCTGGGCCTGGGCGGATGCCCGAGGTGTGGGGGGCTTGCTGCTGCGGCCGCTGTAGCTGCTGTGGGCACTGCTAGCAGCAGAGGGGCTCGGGGACGCGCGGCCTGCATGTGCCTGTTTGAAGCGGGCTGCAGATGCAGCAGCTGCTGCAGCCAGTGCGTCCACAGACTGCTGTGTGGGACTCAGCTGCTGGTCCTGGTCAGCGCGTGCCCTGGAGCTGACTGCGTCTGCTGCAGGGGTGGCAGCAGAGGGGTCCACAAACGGCTCCTCCTCTGCCACAGCATCAAGCTGTGTGGACGTTGCACTGAAGGCAGGCAGCGGAGCAGCAGCAAAGGGCGAGTGCAGCTTCCATGGGCTTGCAACCCCTGCAGTTGGGCCTCTGCTGCCCACGCTGCTGCTGGAGCCCTTGCTGGCCCTTGACGCCGCATATGCAGCAGCTGCTGCTGCAGCAGCTTGCCTGGCGTCACTGCGCCCGCTGCTGCTGTTGCTGCTGTTGCTGCTGTGGCTGCTGCCAAAGGGTGACTTGCTGCCTTGCCTCTGCGCAGAAGCGAAGGGCGACCTGCTGCCTTGCTGCTGGGTGACTGCAAAGGGTGATGTGAATGCAGGGCGCTGGCCCCTTGGGGCCGCTGCTGGGGCCGCTGTTGCATTTGATGCTGTGGCTTGAGGGACTGCATGCGCCTGGTCTGCAGCGCCACCGGAGACCACTGATGCAGCAGCAAAGGGTGACTGTGCAACAGCAAAGGGTGACTGTGCAGCAGCAAAGGGTGACTGTGCAGCCTTGACAGCAGCAGTGCGCCCTGTGGGAGCGGCCTCTGGCCCTGTGCTGCTGCTGCTGCTGCTGCTGCTGCTGGTGCTGGCTGCTGGTGCACTGTGTGGCTGCGTGTTGGTGATGCGCTCCACAGCTGCCTCCTGGCTGGACTGGGAGGCGAAGGGAGACACCCTTGGCTTGGAGGCAGGGCGGGCCATGCGACTGACTGAGCTGCTGCTGGTTGCTGCTGTTGGACGGTGTGGCGATGGGGATGCTGCAACTGCTGCAGGAGCAGCAAAGGGTGGCGACAGCTGCCCAAACGCAGGCGCTGCCTGCTGCTGCTTTACCACCTGGCTGCTGCTGCTGGTGGTGGTGGCAGCAGCAGCAGCAGCAGTAGTAGTGACGGCAGCAGGAGCTGCTGCCCCTGAGGACTGCCCTGCCTCTGCCTTGGCAGCAGCAGCAGCAGCAGCGGGCTCCTGTGCCCTTTCCACAGCAGCCTGGATGAGGCTAGCTGTGGTGCTGCCAGGGAACAGAGGGTCTGGGGTCTCCAAGGAGTGGCTCTTCATCATCTGGTAGGTTTGCCGCCTCTTCTCATCCCCATCTTCATCTGAATCATCCTGCCCACCACCACCGATGCTGTTCTGGCCTGAGGAATGGTGGCTGCCTTGGGCACTGGTGCTGGCACTGGCTGTGCTGCTTCTCTGGCCTGCTGCTGCGGACGACCCTGTCCTTGAGGTTTCACTGGGTGCTGTGGTGGGTCCTGTGTCCTGCCTGCCTGCGTGAGGTGCCACTGCCCTAGGGATCCAGCAGTTGGGTGCCTGGGCCTTGGGAGTGCTCACAAGCGACTGGATCATGTGACTTTTGTCGCTGCAGGCCAGTGCAAGCAGCTGCTGTGGGGACAGCGGCTGCTGCTGCTGTTGGGTGCACATGACACATGCTGTGCGGTGCAACCAGGCACTGATAGCTGCATGGGGCCACCTGTACGCTTCGTTTTTGACGCTCTTCCGGTGTGATGTGGGCTGGACCAAAACATAGTTGGATTTACTGTCGCTGATCTGAAGCAAGAGCGCTGCACAGCCCCATGCTGTCCTCAAGATGAACTCTGCAACTGTCTCTGCTGCCCAGGCGGCGACAAGCTCAATGAGAAAGCGTTGACCGTCCAGACTAGGAGCTACCATAGCTTTCCAGAAGACCTACGGGCAGTAGCGCAGGACATCCACCCGTCAGGAGCTCGGCAAAAGCGTTGATGCTGCTGATCGTGCGGTTGCAGGTGAGCACACACCCACTACAACCCGCAAGCCCCGCAAGAGGCGCAACGCGGTGTAAATCGTTTCTAATAACCATTAAAACTTACACATGGCGGTAAAGCGTCATGCATGGGACCCGTCGAACCACATCGACACACCTGCCAGGGATGCTGGGCATGCGTATGCCCCTAAAGTCGAGTCCAGAACATATCAAGATGTCAGAGTCACGTCCTACAAGTGCTTGTTGCGCATTCTTGGACTGATCGGCTGACAGGATGACCTTGCTCTGACTACCACCTTCCAAACGATGAGAGCATGCTGAGAAGCAAAGGCTACAGGAATGGAAAACCTTGCACGTTGTGTCCGTTTACAGACGATACCATGCCCGAACGTCCACTGCACTCTTGGCACAAAAGTGTTATTGTAGCCTCACCTGCTGGATACCAAATCTGGGCTGTTGACAATCGCGAAATGGGTGCAGCGTATGATATTGTAGGAAAAACACAGAAGTATTATCTGGGTATCTGGGGTCTCGCGTCGTGTCACGGAGCTTGTACACACGCGGTTACGAGGTCACGACAGCTGTCGGTTACCGGCAAGATTGCAAGCGGAAACCGTGATGTACGCGAAACTGTTCAGAACACATGACAGTATGAGCAACTGAAGAGATGCATGTTTTTGATGCCTACGTGGCTGCACAGGGTTTGCTGGATCCCCTCCATTGGCGTACAGTACTGGAGTGCATGTTACCAGCCTGGCAATGCACATCACTAGGGCATTCAGCTACTTCCTGTACCATCTGAACGCACGCGCATGGCCACCCAAAGCGTCAAGTGCATCCATAGCTACTGCAAGTGCACATTGGCCTGCACATGCTGTTCAGTGTCAGCCCCAGTCTGCCAGGAGCGTGGCTAATGCTGGCGATGCGACCAAGCAAAGCCATCATGTAGGTTGACCTCATGGCCTGGCTGCCTGGCCCTGATCCCGATCAGCTCATTTACGGTGTAACAACCCTGGAAAATCCGGATCCAGCCACACCATACTAAGGATGTGCAGAGGGCTGGCCACTTATACACGTGCCAGGAGCACAGTGCAAGCAACAGGTGGGCGTGTATGCACACGGCAGACCAGCAACGCCTGCCAGCCTAACAAGGCTGTGTCTCAACATGCCTAGATGCTAGCAAGGCCCAGAGCCTGGTGTCACCATGGCAAGATCTGCAGCCCCTGTAGCCACCGGGCGCACAGGCATGCAGGCTAGGCCGATGAAAGGTACCGCTGCTGTCACACAACCTGGTCAAAAAATACAGGCACATATGCTGCACCCCTCGGAGCTTTGAACCACCAGAGAGAACGCTATGTGTCCTCATACAACATGGCGTTGAGCTTGAAACCGCACAGCACAGCATAGCACACAACAGTCGGGTCACTGCAGTACTGCGTGCTGCACTTGACACAGTCAGCAGTTTCAAGTGATGGTTGTCAACCCAGTGATATCCACATCCCATTGCAAGCGTTTGTTATGTTAAGAGAGGTACAGCTTGGCTGCTGTTGGCATCGACGTGAGTCCACACTGCTGTCAGCGTCAAGGCGCCTGTTTGCCAGCACCACCCCCAGAGCATTGCCGCCGCCACCACAAGCAGCAGCAGCAGCAAGCCTAGTCCATGATCAGCTGCTCCCACAGCCAGCTCAGTTGTTGCTGCTGGCAAGGCCAATGAGGGACAGCATCCAAATGAACAGATTGATAATGTCCTGGAAGACCAGGTGGCACACAGCAGCAGCAATGACGGCAGACGCACGGGCGCACACGAGCGGCAGCAGCAGCAGAAACAGCAGGGCGCCATCAACTGAGGGTGTTTTGATCAGCAGGCATTGCTGCATGGGTTGCTTGGGGGTGAGGGTGAGGGTGAGGGTACACATGCACCTGAAGATACAGTGTGGTCACCACAAGCAGCGGCTGCCACTACAAGCACAGCTGCAGGGTTGCAGAACCAAAGCAGTATTGGGATCAGGAAGCACAGCAGGACGAAACGAAACTGCTGCTGTAGTGTCTTGTCCTGCGTGCTTGCAAAGCGCCGGCTGTACTCACCAGGTAAATGTTGAGGGCGGCAAAGACATACTCGTCAGGACTGATGCTGTAGTAGCGGCCACCCATCACCATCTGCAGGAGCACGCAGCAACACAGGGCACACAAAGGTGTGAATTCACGCAGAAAGCTGACTTCTAGATGCTGCTCCCAGACTGTCACTGCCTGCTGCTGTTGCTGCCAAAACTGCTCAAATGCACCATGCTACGCCTGACACGCACTGCACCCTCTGCCCATTCAACGCACATAGTGCAGCCCCCCCAACAACGCATGCAGCAGGGAAAGAGCTCACCTGTATGTCGTACAGCTGCAGTAGGGCAGAAGAGCAGCAGCAGCACAGGCAGACAAGATTAGATCAGCCAGCCACAGCAAGAGTTTATGCAGCAAACACCACTATACCGGCGGCCACATGCAGATGACTGACTGTGCTTCATCCGCTGTACACCCTGCTGCTTGCTTGGGCTGGCAAGGTGGACAACACACACTGCTGTGTGCATGCCTTGCATGCTGCTCTTGCAGATGCATAGCGTCCAGTGATGTGGTTGATTAGCTATGGCGGCCAGCTGAGTGAGATAGGCCACAACGGAGCTGCAGAACAAGGCGCTTGAGGAAGGCCTATGCTTGCTGCACCACGTTGCCCTCACCAGGTATGCGCTGAACAGGAGACAGGCAATACCCGAGATGATCAGGTACAGCAGCTTGGTGCGCCAGAACATCCCAATGATCAGCAGTACAATGAAGGCGATCAGCGCCACCAGCAGCATCGTGCCCCACTTTGTGACGTCGATCTTGGTGTTGATGGCAAATATGGTGATGCCAACCACTGCTGCAGCTGTCACAGCAAAGGCTATGGCTACTGCCTCGATGTTGTAGAAGGCTGTCAGCGTGCCGACAAGGAAGGCTTGTACACACGTGAAGGCACCCAGGAGTATCATGTTGGTCGGGAAGCTGCGGCGCGCCTTCTCAACGCAGGACAGCACCAAGATCATGACAATCGCCAGGGCCCAGGCTGTCCAGAACACCCATTGGTTGACGCGCACATAGCTCTGCACAACACAGCACAGTGTTTTCTCTGTCAGACAGGCGATGAACAGTGATTGATAGGCAACCGGCCACAAGCCACTATACTGCTGGCAGCCACAAGCGACAGAAAGGCAAGCAAGTCTGCTGGAAGACATGCATAGGCAGCTTGCACCTTGAGACGGGGCACGGGTAATCAGTGCTGCCTGCAATGCACGACCCAGCACCATCCAAGTGCATGACCCTGAAAGATGGGGTGGATGGCCCCATCTGGACCTGGATGCTGGCACAAACAGGCTTGCAGGCTGTCTTTGGTTCACCTCACCTTCAGTGTGTTGTTGAAGAGGAACACACAGGCTATGCCTACGGTCACCAGCAGCTGCACAGATACGATGCCAAACACCTGCAGGGCACCAGCACACCCAACATGCAGGTTCCAACTCAGCACACATGTGCGCTGACGTGCACCCATACTGCATGCATGTACTTGAGTGCCAGTCGGGCCACTATTGCTACTGCTGCGCGATGTGGTTGCAGTAGAAGTGATGCTGCGAGCATGCACAGCCAAGCATGTCATCCGCCCTTAAATGCACTGCCTCACACCCCGGCCTACTGCGACATGCTGCACACCTCCTGCTACCCCTGTGCCCCATTGCTGGTCGTGCTGAACGCTGTGGCAATGCTTGCTGGTCCACATCCTGCCAGGCTGTCAACACTGATGTAGCTGAAGCATATGATGGCAGGCATTGAAGGAGACCAACAGCTGGCCACAGTTGCAGTATGCCTGCTGCAAACCTGAGGCTTGCCAGGCTGTCACATGACTGACAGCAGTGCTGTGTTTCCAGTGAGCGCAGGCGTAAATGCAGACCACCAGCTGCCTACAAAGCAATCTGCCTGCTGCTGGCTTTGAGTCTCACTGTTGCCTGACAGGCGCTCACCTTGCGCACAAAGCCATTGCGCACCACCGTGTTTGCAAACTGCTCTGCGACTGCAGTGTCAGGGTCAACATTGACCACGTACGAGCCTGCGCCTATGGTGTTGGTGCGCTGTGGGGGTCCAGTGGCAGCAGGAGGTGCAGACCACTGCTGTGCTGGTGGCTGACCATATGCTGCTTGCTGTGGCCACTGCTGGGGTGGGTACCCCTGGGGCTGTGGAGGGTAGGGCTGCTGCTGCTGTGGTGGGTACCCTGCATACTGGTCCTGCGGCCGGTACTGTCCATAGCCATCGAAACCAGCAGGCTGCGTGCCATCTGGCTGCTTCCCCGGCGGGAAGCCACCTGCAGCAGAAGGGGTAAGTGTTCATGTAGTCAGCTGTTGACTGGGTGACACGACTTGGGATATACCCTTGGAGCTGCTGTCAACGACGCCAAGATATCTAATAGTTGAGTAATCATGCTTACTTGATGGGCCTGCTTGCATTGCACACGGTTGTGATACAGGCTGGACGGTTGCTGTTTGTTCGCTGCCGTGTAGTCTGCAGTCGTGAGGAGTGCTAATATGCACAGCCGATCAGGCAACCACGCCTTGACAATTGGTTCGCTGATGGCGTCATTCATGCAGGTGGGCATGAACAGCACGTCGGAAGGCCTCTGGAACCTCGATTTGTCATGTACTGCTGAAGGCGACAGGTGGCAGCTCGGAGCCTGTAAAGGGTCAGATTCACTGTCTGCAAGTGGCATGCACTCATTTAATTCCGCCCATTCGCGAAGCCCTGGGCTACACCCTTTAACTGACTGCAGTGCCCCCCCCCCCCTTCCCCAAACACACCACCCGCACCCTCCTGCCACAAGCCCAGCACTTACTCATGATATGCCACAATCACTTTGCCACACCAACCTTGTAGAAAGACCTACAGCTTGTTGTTGTGGCAACTGCATGTCACTTTCAGGTCAACTGTGTGCACTGTGAGTGCCTGTGCTACGATTATCGCACTCCAACCTCTCATGCTGGACAGGACTCCCTGCAGCACACACTCTGCTTTTGCATCCCAAAGGCAGCCTCTTGCATGTGCCAAGTCGTGATGTATGCCAAGTAATGTTTACATGAGGGCAACCAGAGGCAGGTGTGCACATGCATTGCTTCCACAGCAACAAAATGTCAAAACAGGGTTACCACAAAGCAAACACGCAGTGATCAAGCGTCATTCAAGTACTGCAATCAACCGTCTAGCCTGCACCACCCAAGTTGCAGCCTGGGTGCCTGGGACACATGCATCAGCACTAGCACCAAAGCCAGGTGGCTGCTGCCGGCTGGCCGCTGTTGTGACCAGTACCAACACCATGGCAGCAGATGCGGACAATCAATCAACACCGACACCAGGGTGGTGTTGTGACTGCGAGGCTGCTGGCCGTGGCCCTTAGCCGCCACCGTGGCTGGCTGCTGTCGTGACCAGCTTGCCATCCTTGAAGGTGCTGATGAACTGCTCAGGCACTGCGTGCTCCACTGCATCCTCAGCTGACGGGTCAGCAGCCACAACCACCAGGTTCACCTCGGATGACTTTGCAGTCACAACCTGCAGGCGACCAGATGCAGGTGGACACAAAATGTCACGACGCATTGACCATGTGTACCACAGCAGTGGTGTCGTGGTGGCTGCCTCTACCGAGTGGCGCATCGCCTGCGGTACTTGTCGGCTGTGCGATGCCATACTCTGAATTGGCAACTGCACCCGCAAGGTCATCTCAGTGTGATCCTGACCTACAACAAACTTCAGCATGAGTCCTATGGTTGTGACAAGACTTGGGCGGGCAGAGGGGGTGTAGGGGTGGATGCCAGCAGCAGCGCCTCACCTGGAAGTTGGGGTCAGCACTCAGCGCAGCAGGGATGTATGCCTGCACACCATCACACTTGTCTACCGACATGGTGGGCGCAGAGCCAGTGCATTGCACCTGCAGCCAGCACAGCAGACAGCACGTTGTGAAGCACACTGTGTGGCAGACCCCATCACAAAACATCCACAAACCATCGTTGAGTGCCCAGTGCTTGTACATCCTGGCAGTATAGTCACCAGCAAACCCTAGTATATGCTTACCTGGACGCTGTTGCAGTTGACCAGCTCGCAGGTTGCAATGACCTGCTCGAAGACCACGCCTGTCTTCTGGCACTTGTCGATGCTGATGGCATTGCATTTGCCCTTGACCTGCACACACAGGCACAGGCACAGGCAGAATGTGATACAGGCCCAGGCCAACAGCAACGGGTAGCCATAGGTCATG
The DNA here is from genome assembly GCA_004335735.1 of Chlorella sp. KRBP. Classification (NCBI taxonomy): domain Eukaryota; kingdom Viridiplantae; phylum Chlorophyta; class Trebouxiophyceae; order Chlorellales; family Chlorellaceae; genus Chlorella; species Chlorella sp. KRBP. The sequence goes on from QAXK01006801.1 coordinate 9,461, forward strand.
CATCTCCCTTGGCAATTTGCAATCACAAGTGCGCAGTCCATCCAGACAAGGCCTGCGGGTCCAAGTACGCTGCACACTCCACATAGCAGTTGCCTTCCCAAACCATGCCAAGAGACAGGAAAAGACTCGAGCTACACTATTCAAGAGAGGGCAGCCTGCGTACCTGCACCACACTGCCGCTGCAGTTGTAGATGTACACGCTCTGCTTGGGGTCTGTGATGGTCACCACCACTTCCTGCTGGCCTACTTGGTTCTCAACCACCCATTTGCGCTCCTGCTCCAGCTCAAGCCTGCAGCAGCAGCAGCCGTTCAGCAGCCCCGTACGCCAGCACATGCTGCCATAACACACAGAAGCACCAATGTTGTGTGTGTGTGCCCATGCACAAACATGGCATCACCGCCCTGGTGGCCAAGCCCTGGTTGTTTCTGGCTCCCAAGCACCAAGCCAGAAGATTGAAGCCTGTATGTTCCCTTTGCACCCCAAGTTTGACCTGAAACGGCAAGCCTGGAAGGAGGCATGCGACAAAGCCGGCACACTGCGTGGCATACACCACATGCTGACCCACCTTGGAGGCCCCCTGGCGGCTGCTGCTGCAGGTGTGGCCTTGGCTGCTGGCTTGGCTGCTGGTGCAGCTGTCACATGTCCACTGCGGTCTGCCCTGTTCTTGGTCTTCATGTCATCAGTGACCTTGCGCAGGCCTGAGGTGACAGCAGTGCCCTGCACGGGGCACACCACAGCACGCCACAGCACGCCAAAGCACACCACATCACACCATATTAGTGCACAGCAGTGAGTGCACAGAAGCAGTGAGTGCACAGTGATGGGTGCACCTGCAACTTCTGTCAACACAGTCAAGCAGTGCAGGTCCTGCGCACCTGGCTGAGTGCCTTGAGGACCTCCTGCATGCCGCCTACGCCCCCAGCTGCTGCTGGTGCGGCTGCTGCAGCTGGCTTCCGCTGCTCTTTCAGCAGCAGCTCAGACAGGTTGCCGGGAGGCGGTGGGGGTGGAGGGGGCCCCTTGCGTGCTGCAGGTGCTGCAGGGCTGGGCTTTGCTGCTGCAGGTGCTGCTGCTGCTGCTGGTGCTGCTGCCTTTGCTGCTGCCTGAGCTGCTGCTATGCTGCTGCCTGAGGGGTTCCACTTCAGGCCAGTAGGCATGTTGATGCGCACAAAGGCCTGCAGGCCTGTGAACAGCTCCTGCAGGCAGAAATCAAGTGCGAACACCGGCATCATCACAACTAGCTCGCTTTGTGTGCTGGGGTGAATGCCTGCCACACACATGAAGTACCCAGTTGCTTGGTGACCACAGAACAGTGTCTGCAGTGTTGTGTGCTGCTTCATGGCCTCCGCATTAAATGTGCATGTGACCAATCGGGCATTCGAGCTTCAATTGCTGACAGTGGCGCACCCATGAGGGGCGCATTCAGGCGTGTCAGGGCCGGCACCCACCTTGAGGCTCTTGGCCCATGCCACCTGCCTGTCATCCACCCCCCTGAAGTCCTTGAGCAGCTTGTTGACGAAGAACTCAGCAGAGTTCCAGCACTCAGAGATGTGCTGCGCTGGCATGTGCAGGCCTGGCCAGGCACAGGCAACACAAGTATTGGGTCAGCACCAGAGGTGTACACACCGTATCTTGATAGATGTGTTGGTATCTGTTGACGCAGGAAATGCGTTTGATACCTGCGATGGAACCAAGCAATGGCTTCGAGCACTAGGACACCTTCCCAGGGTGCTACATGCAGCACTGGGTGCCGGGCATACATCAGACACGCAAACAGCCACAGCAGGATGCAGGCATGAGCAAAAACAGACATACGGTACTGGGCGCAGGTGCACGAGCGCCAGTTGCGTGTGCTCACCACAGCTTGGTCCTGTGTATGCCAGCCAGCTGAGCCCTTGCAGTGCCTCTGCCACCACCTTGACTTGGTTGAAGGCCTGTGACCGCCTGTTCTCTGCTGCTGCAGAGGCGTCCATCATGTGCTGAGCAACGGGCTGCAGGAGCTGCTGCAGCTCTGACACATCAGGTTGCTGCGGGCATGCAGGTGTGACAGCACAGGAGGCCAGGATCAGATGAAAAGTCAACATGGATGTGACAGTCACAACACAGCACAACAGCCACAATGCCAGCTGAGGCATCATGATGGGAGCAAGAGGCTAGCGATGACAAGCACTGCTATGCAGTCACTGACGCAGAAGTTGCATGTGCTGACAGAGCAGTTCAGGCCATGTGACCTTTGGTTTGATGATGACATCAGCAGAGACTGTCAGCTCACCTTGGCCTGCCCTGCTACCAGTATGATGGTGCGTTGCTCCTGCAATGGCAGCACACGGCAGAAGTTGTATACTCGATACCAGCTGTGACGGGGCCAGCCGCAATCAAGGTGGCGGTGAACAGTGCGCTGCTGGAATTAAAGCTGCAGCAGTGGCACCGGAGACCTACAATCACAGCAAGTTCATCCAAACGACAAGACCTACCTGGAAGGCCTGCTCTACATGCTTGCTAGCATCCAACACCTGCATTTGCCATACACGCGCACCACACAGCACAAGTTGTTGGCGCCCATGGTTGGTCATGGTTGGTCCTGCAGGAGTGTAGCCTGGACGATGACACCTCTGGCAAGTAAGGCATCGCACCCATGTCAGCAGTAGCAACGTCCTTTTCAAGGAGCCCCTCCCTGGCTTGCAGTTGCTGCACATGCAAGTGCCTCTACCGACTGACCAGCCTGTGAGCTGTATCAGGTCAGCTATGGTGGTACAGCAAGCCAAGTTGCTGAAGGACTGGCAGACTACAGTGATCAGCACGTTGGGTGTGACTTGAACCACGTACCTCTCCTCCAAGAGCAGATGCTTGCTCCATGAAGGGTGCCAGCTGCTCCTGCAGCAGCTTGTCATAAGCTGCAAGGCCCCCAGGACCTGCCGCGGCACCATTGCTGGCACCGTTTGCTGCTGCGGCCTTGACAGCACCATTGCTAGTGCCATTTGCAGCAGGTGACGATGCGGCACGTCCAGAGGGGTCTGCAGCAGCTGCCTTGCCAGCCAAAGAGGCCTGCACAGAGTATGGCGGGAGAGGCGCTGTTACAGGCACAGTCACCAGCCAGCACCTGTGCTCGCCCTTGGTGTTGCTGTGAACTCACCTCAAACCTGAGCAAACTCTCTGTGACCTGCTCCAAGCGGCTGATCGCCGAGTTGAGCTCAGAGCCGGTCTGCATGAGTGTTGTTGAGGGGGGTCAGTTGCTGTTCAGCTCTTCAGGGAACCAGGGTCAACAGTTGATGAAGCAGGCTGCGCTCACCATAGTATACAATGTATAGCTTATTCTATCGTCAGGCCGTCCGCATCTGCCACGCTTGCTGCGCTACAATCCGTCGGCAGTTGGGGATGGGCGTTGCAAGCTCCTTTTCACCGAGGACGAACGCCCGTTCTGTGATGTATTTTCAGAAGCGTGTCGCCGTTTGTGTTCGCATACAATGCCAAGCTGAACTCAGCTGCTGTGCTCGTGACTGTTCGCCTTCTGGGCCAGACCAGTTGACTGTGGGCCTGATGTTCCACAGGTCCCCAGGGCAGAAAAGAGTGGCACTGCACACCAACCGCCTTCAAACACCCGCCTCTGGACAAAATATTGGGCTCTCACACTTTACAACAGGCCACAACATCCCTGTGGCTCAGAAAGCTCAGGTCTCCATGGGTGCTGCTCCGTCCCCTCCCTCAGCTGCACCTCCGTCAGCTGCGCCACCTGCATCACCGCCTGCTGCTTCGCCGCCTGCATCAGCCCCGCCTGCTTCCTGGTCAGCTGCCATGGGAGCATCCTCCTCTGCCTTCAGCAACTGCATGACCCAAGGCACACACACAAACACACACAGCCAGCCCTGTCAGCATTTGTACCACAGGTCCCAGACAGCCTGGGACACCTAAAATGCCACCACCCGTACTGGCACCACGAGACAACTTGAACTGCGTGTCCTTTGATTTGACGGCTTCGTCATGCTGTGCCCAACACGCCTTTGACTGGCCACCAAACTGAGTGATGCCTATGCAACATCAGCAGAACATCAGGGTACTGACTCACCGTGACATATGGCTCCACATCCTCATCGTCCAGCATGACGAAGGGGGCCCCACCACCCACAATCGCCAGGCTGACGTTCTGCTTGGTGAGCTCGCCCTCCCCCAGTGTTGCTGCCAGTGCCTTGAGGCCGTGCTGCACCAGCTCCTCCAGGCTGGCAGTGGGGAAGGCCTCAAAGTGCTTCTCAAGGTACGTCTTGGCTGCCTGTGGGGCAGGGCAGGAGTGCATCACAATACAATGATGTGTTGTGGTGTATATTTTATTGAAAGAGAGGACGGGCTTTGCTGGGACAGATGTGCATTGCTGGCATGGAGTGCTGCTGGCTTCAGGTCCACCCTATCAGCAACCCTGGCAAGACGGGCTGCCTGGAGGCCCCCAAGTGCGTGCCACGCCTCGCCACACCTCACACACACTCTAGTGTCAACATTCCAGGCCATACCCGGCGCAAACCATCTGACGCCCCCACCCCTGTGGCTCCATGACCACCACCATGACCACCACCACCACCACCATCAGCACACGTACCATGCCACACCATGCGCAAGCCACAGGACCCCCTTCCCAGAACAAAGTAACCACCCGGCCCCCGGCCCCACAGCCCCACCTGTGAGCGTGCCCCGATCGCCATTGCCTTGTACTCATCATAGTTGCCAGATGGGCAGGTGTTGTACAGGTGTGGGCCGGTCTTGTCGTACCCACCCACCAGCATGCCCACACCAAATGGCCGCTTCCAGGAGCGCTGCGTGCACACTTGGTGCTTGTCTGCTACCTGCTGCACCAGGCGCCCGACTGGCATGGGGGTCTCATATACAAACCTGCACAGTACACAGACAGGGTGATGACAGCACAAGAGGGGCAGCCTTGAGTGATGTGCAGCAATTGACAGTTGCAGCGCTGTGGGGGACTTTGCCTCGGCTGGTGCTTGAGATGCTTTGACACCAGCTAGCACTTCAAGGTATGTGGCCATAGACAGCTTGCTGGCATTACAACAAAATCAACAGGAGGTAACATACTGTTGCTCAGTGGGTGGGGCCCTGAAGAGAGCTCACCTGTGGTTGATGCACTCGTTGCGCATGTACTTGCACAGCACACGCCCGTCTGCTGTGAGGCCCGCAATGGCAATGCCCAGGTGGTCATCGACCTTGAACATCTTGCGCTGGTAGGATGACATGTCGTTCTGTGCACGCTTGAGCGTGGCCAGGACCACATGGGTGTTGCTCTGCAGGCACATGCAGACAGGGCAGCCTTGTTGCCTGCTGCTGCTGCTAACCAAATGTGCACGGTGGTATGCTGTGTCCCAAAGGTGCTGAAGAACGTACAGACGAAGAAGGTGCCTGCCAGCTGCTGCTTTGCACAGGCACACTGACTTACCACGAGCCCGACAGCACAGCTGCCCTGCTTCACTGCTTCCATGGCGTACTCCACTTGGAACAGGCGCCCTTGTGGACTCCATGTGGTGACATCCGTATCATACTGCAGAGCGAAGACGCTGTGTTGGCCCCTGTAAGCCTGCAAGCATTAGCAGGGTGCTGTGATCAAGGCAAGTACCCCCCACCTGGTTCCGGAACATCCCGCCAGTGTCTGAGCTGTGATCTAGCTTTCAAAGAGCTTTGAAAAGTATATGATGATGCCCACGCTTCGCTGCGTTTGCTTCGTTGCTTTTGTGCAGAGAAGCGATCAAGCCTTACGACGACTGGTCTTGAAACGAACGCGCAACCAGGCAAACTTCACAAAAACACCAGCAATGTAACCTTAGGTGGGAAAAGCGACACATGATGGAGTTCGGTCTCCAAGCAGGGTGCCTTAGTCATGTTGTCGAGGTTCTGGCTCAACTGCTGCGTCAGCATGGGTTGCTTAGGCCCTCGATAGTGCAGTTCCAGACATCCCTATGTCACAGTTCGTTTGTTCGTTCTGCATTCAGCATTGTCTGCATGCACACCAACTGAACCTCCTCACAGCCCCTGTACAACCAACTCCACCTGCAACTTGGCACCACCATGCATAGCCTACGTGCAGCAGCTCGCACTCTCAGGTGCTCGCAGCAATGGCTGACACCTGTTCTGGGTTCTCCAAGGCAAATGTCGTTTGAGGCAGCAGGGGATGACCCCCTTGAGGAGTTCAGGGAGAATGTTGCACAGTTTGCTCAGTCAGTTATTGCCCCGCATGCTGAGGATGTCGACAGGACAAATGACTTTCCCAAGTCTGCCAACTTGTGGAAGGAAATGGGTGACTTCGGTCTTTTAGGTAGGCTTTGCAACCCAGTTTGCTTGCTCAAGAGTGAGCCACAAACCCCCTGCCCCGCATGCTGACCTGGCAATGTTGGTTCTGCTTCAGGGATCACTGCACCCGAGGAGTATGGCGGACTCAATATGGGGTACCGAGCACACTGCATAGCAATGGAGGTGAGATGGTGAGACCCTCTTTGACCACCTACAGTAAGCCCTGAGCCAGAGACGCCACTCTCTCTGGTGTCGCAAGGGCAACTCACACAGCATGCTGGCATGCCATAAGCACCTCCAGGCTCAAGTATGACCCTCTGTCCAGACCTAGAAGGCAGCAGCCGGTGAAAAGATCTGCACTTGAGCACAGCAGGTGTTGAGGTTATGATGGTGGAGTTCTGTGCCGAACTTGTGTGTTGCAGGAGCTCAGCAGAGCATCAGGCTCAGTGGGGCTGAGCTATGGCGCCCACAGCAACCTGTGTGTCAACCAGCTGGTGCGCAACGGCAACCAGCAGCAGAAGGAGAAGTACCTGCCCAAGCTTGTTTCAGGCAAGCACAGGCCTGTTGTGTCTTCCGTGCTGATGTTGCATCAGGCCGCCCCTTTCAATGCTTGAGACCTTGTTGCAGAGCTGCAGATATGGTCCCGCTGCTGCAGGTGCATTTGCAAACATGGTTGCCTGGTGCCAGCTTTGCATGCTGACCTGGCAGCCATGGCTGGCGCACCTGCTCTTCAGCAGCACCCCCACGTTACTGCATGACCCTTCAGCCACCCCACAACAACTTTGTACTATGACACGCTGCCTGTGGACCATGCACCTCACACTAATGTACCTCGAGCTCATGCACGCATGCGCCTGCTGTTGTCACACCATCTGTGGTGCTGTGCTGTACTCTGCTGGTGCCTTCAGGGGAGCACATTGGGGCCCTGTCCATCAGTGAGCCAGGGGCAGGCTCAGACGCAGTCAGCATGCGGACACGTGCTGAACACAAGGGCGACAGGTACATCCTGAACGGGACAAAGATGTGGTGCACCAATGGACCCAAGGTATGGCTTCAAGGCAGCCGGTCATACGCACGAAAGCAAGCCGCTTGCGCATGCGCGTGCAGGCCAGCTGCCAGCAACCTCCTGCAGCAGCACAGAACCCTGTCAGCGTCAGCTGCTGGCAGGTCCAACTGCAAGTCATCAATGATTGTTGTCACATGAGGCTGCTGTGCGGTCTGATATGACGCAATGCCCTGCCTCTATTCCTGCCCCCTCCCTGCCCTGCCCTGCCCTGCCCTGCCC
>QAXK01006806.1:0-15898 GCA_004335735.1 Chlorella sp. KRBP
CGTGCACTGGCGTGAACTCTGCTTGACGAGGCCTGCCTGGCGATCTTTTGTGACGGCTGCAGCATCATGACACCTGTCATGAACGCCATGCGATGATGATGATGATGATGACACGATGCGCCACAAAGCGGGTTTGACAGGCATCACCAGGTACGACCAGGCCTGTATCTGGTACCTTGCGCCTTGGGTTGTAAATGTATGTAATTTTATCAGGGTATGGCCGCTCAGAGCACGCTTTCTCAACACGAGGGCGTGCAGGCCAGCAAAACTCACCAGCACTATCTCTGCTGTGTAGAAGCGCGCCACGTCCAAGGGCAGCTTGCCCTTCTGCACACAACAGAGAGAGAGAGAGAGAGGGACCGCTTACAGTGAGCTAGCGACGCAGTGAGCCTTCGTGCGTCATTGCACGCAACACAAACTCGCAACGAAAGACTCCGCTCTCTCTCTCACCTTGTTGATTTGCTCATACAGGTCGCCTCCTGGGCAGTACTCACAGCCAAAGTCTGCATGGCAGCAAGTGGCAAAGTTACCTTGAGCTGGGGGAAGCCCAGGGTTGTGCGTGTGACGATGATGCTGATCCGCTTGCCACAGATGGCCGCGCCAGATGTAAAGCTCGACACACACACACACACACGACCCCCCCCCCTCCAACTCACACAGCGAGTCCGAGTCCTGAAAGGTGAAGCGCAGCCGCACAATCCCGTCATAGTTGAGCTGGTCCAGGATGTTGCGCTCGTTGCGGATGTACTCCGCCATGCGGTTGCGCAGCACCAGGTGCTTGTTCACCACCTTGATGGCGTAGTGCTCGTCGCCGCCGTGCCGCAGCTTGGCCAGGATCACCGTGGAGAAGCTCCCGTCCCCCAGCCGCCCCACAATGTCAAAGTCCGAGATCTGCAGGTTCGCCCTGCGTCCGGATGGTGCGTGTGCAGGCGCATTTGCCTTGGTAGGTGCGGGCGGGGGGCGGAGGGCGGATGCGCGCGCCTCACGTGCTTGCGGCATCCTGGTGGGGCTGGCCTCACCGTGGCGCCCTGTAGCTGGCATCATTGTTGCGGTCGCCCAGGGGCCCTGCTGCTGCGGGCTCCTGCACTGGCGCGCCTTCGGATGGTGCTGGTGGGCCGCTCATCCGATCGGTCCAGAACACGACCGCAGGAGCACGACCGCGGGAGCTACGTGTGCGAGTGGGTGTGTCTGCGCTATGGAAGCATCGCTTTCGTTCGATCGTGCGATCTACCCTCATGCACGAAGGGAGAGAGGGGAAGGAGCAGCAATAGCTCCCAAGAGTGTGCAGAACTTGCAGTCCGTCACGCGCAGTAACCCCACGCCGCATGTAGCCCCCCTTTGGCCGCCAGCGTTGGCAGCAGCGCGCCTCGCACCCACAATGGCACAGCCACACCAGGAGGCGTTAGCAGACGCCGCTTTGGAGGACCTGCATGCTGCGGTGTTCGCAGCCAGGCAGTTGCTGCAGGCCATGGCCGGCTCCGAACACCCGCCACCCGCTGCTTCTGTTAAGGAAGACAAGAAGCCAGCAGCAGCAGCAGCGGGCTCTAAGGCTGCAGGCGGAGGTGCAGCTGCGGCAGCTGCAGGGCCTGGCCAGAGGACAGGCACGGGGTCGGCGGGATCGTTGCCGGCACCGGCGGCAATCAGCGAGCAGTGGAGCGCGGCGGACGCGCAGCAGGTGTACCTCGCGCGCACGACGGAGCTGCGGGGCAAGGTGCAGCAGCTGTATGGGCTGCGGGCGGCGGCGGTGGCGGCGGGTGCGTGCCTGCGTGCGTTAACGGAAGGTTGAGCGGCAGGGTGGGGAATGGGCACCCTGCAGGCACCCTGGCTTGCACACGCATTGCTGCTTGCTTGCTGTTGGGAGCCGTCCTGCTGGGACTGCTGGGCAGGCTCTGAGCACATGAGTTCATCATCGCCCATGGTGATGAGGGCAGGGCGAGTTTACCAGCTTGAGCAAGGTGCCTCTCGCTGAACCTCGCTCGCCATGCTATGGCCGTCTGCCTGCAGGTGCAGTCAAGCAGGAACCAGGAGATTTGCAAGCGGTGGCGGCACTGGAGCAGCGCAAGCAGGAGCTCATCAGCCAGGTGAGCCAACTGCTTCGCCCGTGATGATGGTGTCGGGTTTCAGGTGGGACGTGGAGGCAGGTGATTCAGAGGCTCACGGGCGAGTTGACCCCACAGGTGTGGGCGCTGCATCTGAGCTGAAGGTCACGGTGCAGCATCGACGCGTGCTAGCGCATGTGCTGCCTGACCGCCGATAGGAGCCTTCATGGTGCAGCATCGACGCATGCTAGCGCATGTGCTGCCTGACCGGCGATAGGAGCCTTCATGGTGCAGCATCGACGCGTGCTAGCGCATGTGGTGCCTTTGCTTGGCGAGGCCTGCCTGGCGATCTGTTGTGACGACTGCAGCATCGCGACACCTGTCGTGAACGCCATGATGATGATGTGGTGCCTGACTGCAGGTAGGAGCCGCGTCAGAGCTGGAGGCCACGCTCATGGCGCAGCTACGTGGGCTCCTGGACAGCTTTGCGCTGTGGGAGGCGCACAAGAAGCATTTAGACACGGCGCCCAGCACTGGCTTGGGGGGCAGATGACACCCACTGCGCTTGGCAACGTGATGGCACCGTGCCCCGCAGCGGATAGAGGTGCCGCCCCATTGCATTGATGTGCAACAGGCAACTGGAATGAGGCAACTGAGCAGGAAGCTTGGAGAGATGACACACGCATGCACGTGGCGACCTGTTCGTCCGCCGTGGCGCGTGGCGCCCCCTGCAGCACTTTGTCCACACATAACAGCCTGTTGCTGCACACGCCCAGCCAGCCGGTGGCCACTTACTCGAGGAGCCAGATCGTTCTCCCAGGCGCAGCACGAGGACGGGCCAGCGAGAGGAAGCAGCACCGCGATGGCGGGAGAGGCGATGCAGACCGACGAGACCAAGAACAAGCAGAGCTCGTCGGGCCTGGAGTTCCAGCTGCACCCGGTGCGCTCGCTGGTGCTCGGGAGGGACCATTCGCTTGAGCAGCGCCCAGGAGCAAGCAGCTCTGCACGCGGCGCCGCTTAATAAACATGCATGCATTGCCCGCAACCGCAGCTGGTGCTGATCAACGTGAGCGACCACTGGACGCGCACCAAGGCCAACAGCGGCGCAGCGGTGCCGCCCCAGGTGTTTGGCATCCTGCTGGGCAGCCAAGTGGGCCGCACCGTGGACATCAGCAACTCGTTCGAGATCAAGTACGAGCGGGACGCGCAAGGCGCCGTGCAGATCGACATGCCGTTCCTCATCCACAAGCAGGAGCAATGTGCGTGCGTGGGTGGGCCTGCCGGTGTGCCTAGGGACCCTCTGGCCAAGCAGGCGATCCACTGGGCGGGGGCAGCGTGGCAAGGGGCGGGCGGCAGCGTGCTGGTCGCGGGCAGGCACGCTGCACTGCCACTGGAGGGCGCAGGACAGCACACGGGACCTCCAAGAGCCTGGCACGTCCGCAGGGTGAAGAACGAGCCAGCGCGACCGCGGCAGCAGGGGCACAGGACGGCACATAAGGGCTGATTGGGACGAGTGCATGGCAGATGCCCACGTCGAACGAGCATTCTGTCGAGGGGCAGTCATGCTGCAGCTCCACGCAGCCGACCGCTCGCTGAGAAGTCCGGCCTGTCTGCACCTCATTCGCGCGCACTGTGCAGACAAGCAGACGTTTGCCAAGCTGGACGTGGTGGGTTGGTACGCCACGGGCGCCGACCTGCAACCTGAGCTCATGACCATCAACAACACTGTGAGTGGAGCTCTATGGCCATCAAGAACACTGTTAAGTGCGTGTGCGGCGAGCTGACACTGCTGTACTCTACTGCTGCCTGTGTTGCTTGCCTGTATGCTCATCTGCTTGCCAGAGATGGCCACGCCAGATGTAAAGCTCGACATACTGCACCGCTTGCGCCGTATTGTCGTTGCGGACCTGCCAGGCGTCATGGCACAACCGCCGCCCCAAAGGATTGCCAGGCTGGCTCTTCGCACGGCACAAGCGTGCGGCACCTCTCACACCTCTTACTTGCCCTCCCCTCCCATGATGCAGGTGGCTACCCTGAACGAGAGCCCTGTGCTCATGCTGCTGGACCCTACTATCGACCTCACCCGCAAGGACATGCCAGTGGCGCTGTACGAAACAGGTGGGTGCCCTCACGCGCCTGCTCTCTGTGCTTGGCCTGTCATGCTCTCTCAGCATGTTTGCCGTTGAAATGCCAGCTCTGCCCACCAGACAGGGTGCGCTGCGAGAGAGGTGGCGCTCCAACACGTACGTTGCTGGCTGTTTGTGCGCGCGCAGAGTTGCACGTGGTTGACGACGTGGCGTCCACTAGCTTCGTCAAGGCGGCCTACACAGTGGAGGTGAGCGTGCGTGCCGGTGTAGCACTCCCAGGTGTGTGGTCAGCTTTACAGTGTGTGGTGAGCTTTACATCTGGTAAGCAGACACCAATGTCAATATCACATTTCGCATTCAGCATGGGCTAGCGCCTCGTGTAGCAGCGCAGGTGGCCAGCACACTGTCGCCAGGCGGCATGGCATCTCGTAGATGATGTTCGCGCCTGGAACCCCAGTCACACGCATCTGACAGCAGGGGCTACACATGTGATTCAGCGATGCGCAACAAGGCAAGCATGCGCAACTACTGCATGCCCGCACGCCGCTGCCCGCCTGCACTGTCCCCAAGCATCCCCATGCACCCTCGTGTGGAGCCTGACGTCCCTCAAGACATGCGTCCCGCTCCCTCTGCCCGGAAACGGCCCAGCACGCCCACAGGGTCCAGTTTGCACCCAGCACACTGGCTCCCAATGCACATGCACAGTCCAGCATGATTGTCCACACTGACCTTGCCCCCGTGACCTTGGCCACCAGTGGCGGGCCAAGGCGGCCGGAAGTCAGTGGCGGACAATCACGCAGGACTGTGCATGTGCATGGACAGCCAGTGTGCTGGGTGCAAACTGGACCCTGTGGGCGTGCGGGGCCATCTCCAGGCAGAGGGGCGATGTCTTGAGGGACGTCAGGCTCCATGCGAGGGTGCATTGGGATGCTTGGGGACAACGCAGGCGGGCAAGGGCGGCAGGCATGCAATGAGTTGCGAAGGCTTGCCTTCTCGTGCACCCCTGAGCCACACGTGTAGCCCCTGCCGTCTAACGTGTGTGACTGCGTGCCGGCGCGAACATCACCTACGAGATGCCACACGCCTGGCGGCATTGTGCTGGCACAGCAGCAGCAGCAGCAGCAGCAGCGCCAGCACAGCACAGCAGGTGTCCGAGGCAAGGCCCGAGGCTGTCCTGAGGAGTGCAGGTCGCCTCAGTCCTGGGCGCCGTGCGCCGGCCCTGTGCCCCGCCACCTTGCCCATCGCCGCTGCTCTCCAAACCTGGCCCCGCTACCGCGCGTGTCTCGCCACCATCTCGCAGACGTCAGACGCCGAGCGCATTGGCGTGGACCAGGTGGCGCGCATCACGGCCTCGGGCAAGGCGACCGGCAGCGAGCAGCTTACGAGCCACTACACGGCGCTGCAGTCGGCCACCAAGACGCTCGCGCTACGCGTCAAGCTCGTTTCCACGCTCATCGCCAAAATGCGCAGCGGTGAGCGCGCGCGCACTGCTGCGCGATGACCGGTTCCGCTTGCTGCCGGGCGCCTGTCCCCCGCCGGCTCGCTCGCCGGCTCAGTCACCGACGGCGCGCGCGTGACCTGCGGTGCCCTCGGTGCGTGCGCAGGCGAGCTCCCTGCCGAGCCGGCGCTGCTGCGGCGCATCTCGTCGCTGCTCAGCGCACTGCCCGCGCTCGACCACCAGCAGTTCCAGACCGAGTACCTCACCGTGAGTAGGATTGCTGTGTGAGGCTGCGGTGAGGGTGAGGCTGCGGTGAGGGGGTGAGGGGCTGTGGTGAGAGGCTGCGGTGAGGGGCTGCGATGAGGGGCTGCGGTGAGGGGCTGCGGTGAGGGGCTGCGGGTGTGCGCACCGCGCTGTAGGGGCTGCCCGGTCACCGTGCCAAGGCGGTAAGGATGGGACTCCAGTGCCAGCTGTCCCGGCACCAACCCACGTATGCACAAATGGCTAGCCTCACGCAAGGCGCAAGGCGCTCAGCTGTGGCGTGGCTGGCTGGCACAGCCCGGCCAAGTCCTGGACGGTCTGCGTGCCCGCCGTAACTGGCAGCGGCGCGCAGCAGATGACCGAACATACGAGTGCCCTGGAACGCACGTGTTGGCCGCAGGAGCACAACGACGCGCTGCTGACCGTGCTGCTGGCCGCCATGACCAAGGGCCTGTCCAGCACCAACGAGCTCGCGGACATGGCCAGCCTGGCGTACGACAAGCCGTCCACCCGCAGGAGGCAGCCCTGAGTCAGTTGAGGACGCGCCTGGAGAGCCTCACCTCTGACCAGCACGCGGACCCTGCGGGCATGGCACGACAAGCCGTCCACGCGCAGGAGGCAGCCCTTGCCTGCCTTTGCCTGCCTTGTGCACCTGCCTGATCGCAACGAGCCGCCGTTGTACGTTCGTCCCGCTCACCCCGCTCACCCCGTGCACTATCACCCGATCATTTATTCTCCAGTGGTAAAGGGTCGACCTGGACGCCCTCCCAGCGTGTGGAGGTCAGCCTTGGTTCAGCGCCGACGCAATGACGCGATGTGCACGTCATTGGGGTGCGTGCCGAGTCCTCTCCCCCCCCCATGGAGCATGATCAACGCTGCAAATGGACATTGTGCATCATTCCTGTGCCGCTGAGCGTGCTTTCGTGCTTCCTGGAGCACCATCGCCGCAAACCCAAACCGTAGCCGCACGCGCGGACGCCACACACGCAGAGGCTGACCCCCAGTGGCCAGCGCGTTGAGAGAGACGCACTGCAGCGGGAGCGCTCCACGGACGCGCACTCTGTGCAGCATCGGCGCAAGTTGGCGCAGGACTCGGGCTGCTCCGCATCGGCGTGCAGGTGATGCTCAGGCAGGCGAGCGGATAGCTAACACGCACACGGACAGCTAGCACGCGCATCGGGAGCGCGCTGGGTTGCTGTGTGCGTGGGCGCATCGCTGGTCAAGGTTCACGACACGCCAGAGGACATCAAGCAGGAGCAGCGCAGCAGTGCAAGGGCCACTGTAGTGCGCGCATTGGTGCACATCGCACGCCCCATCGCCCAACCTGGCGTGGGCTGCGTGGCCTCTGCCGTGCGCGAATGTGCACACAAAGTGCCCCACCCACGCTCCACGCTCGTTGATGTGCGCAGACCGGAGAGCGGAGACACTGCGCACTGAGCATCTGGCAGGATGGCTGCGACCGGAGGCGCCTCGCTTCCCGGCACCGTCACCACCGACTTCGATGAGAGCACGAACACCTCGCTCGCTGGGGACGAGGATCTGGCGCCGGCCTCGAGCGCGTTCGCAGGCAACGCCACGGCGCTCTGGAACGATGGCCGGCAGGGCTACAGGGACCTCTATGAAAATCAAGGATTGGCGGGCGTCGAAGGTGGGGCGCAGAGCCAGCAGGGAGAGCAGGCAAGCCGTGGGCAGGCAAGGGAGGCAATGGCGGCATCCTCATGGCCATTGTGCACCTCCTGCAGGTGGGCTGGGCGCCACCGTCTCCACGCTGCTGCGCGACAGCATCGCCATTTCCCGCCTCTCGTCCGCCGCTGTGGACCAGGCCGAGCTGCTAGAGGCGGCACAGCAGGTGCGCATACAGTGCCATGCACGAGGCGCGAATGGGGGCGTTGGGCGAGGGGGGGAACGGCGCCTGGAGCTGCGATCGTCCAGTAACTGTCGACGTGCGGCAGCTGCCCAAAAGGTGCCAGAATGGCAGGGCGGCAGGCTTACGCATCCATGGGCTTGGTTATGCACCCGCCACGCGCAAAGTGGCGAGGGAGAATTGCCACGCCCCCAAGTGGCCATCCCGGGATGTGCGCGCCCGTCACGCGTCATATGCACTCTATACAGAGCGGCAGAAGGCCTGTGGAGCAGAACGCCTGTGGAGCTTGTTCATGGTCCTTGTCCTGACAGCACAAGTGGCTTCCAATCATCGCATATGCGCAGGAGGTGGCGGACATGGCAGAGGCCAAGAAGGCCGGCCGGCCGTACCGCCCCCGCCTGGTGCTGCCCAAGCGCGAACAGATGGAGGCGCTTGCCGAGGAGATGGCCATGATGGGGGAGAAGGCCAAGGCGGCCACGGGCAACGCCATGGACTTCAGGCAGCAGGTACGCAGCGCGTTGTGGGGCTGCTTGTGGAAGGGTCAGGGTTCGGTTTAGGGTGGCACCACCCCAACCCGAACCCGGGTAGGGATCAGATGCACATACGATGGGTCACAGCAGGTGCATCAAAGGCTCTGGTGCGTCAGCCGGAGGATTCCATTAACCTCACTCTTCCACCTAGCGTTAATTCTCACCCCTGGTCACAGGTGGCTGCGCTGGTGGAGGAGTACAAGCCCAAGATGCCCACCATCACAGTCAAGTACAAGGATGTGCGGGTGGAGACGGACGCGCTGGTGGGCTCGGCGGGCATCCCCACGGTCGGCAACACCTTCGTGCACATGATGCAGGTGTGTGTGCGCTTGCAAACGGGGCGGCCCAGCCGCGACAACCAAGGCAGCACGGATCAGCAGCGGGGAAGATTAGGCACCAGCCCAGGCCAGAGCATGCTGTCACCGAGCCACCAAGGCACAGACCGTGCAGGTAAGCCCTAGCATGCACCCTGGTGTGGGCTCGGCGGGCGTCCCTACCGTATGAACACCTGTGTGCACATGATGCAGGTGTGGGCTTGTGGCTAAGCGCAAAGCACAGCAGCCGCCCTCTTGTTCATGGTTCGGCTGTGGGGCCAAGGACTTGCCGCAGCCCTGGCCGCCCGGTGCTGTGTGGAAGTGATGTGCCGGTGCGCCCACGGCAAGTTCACCTCTACCGCATGCGCCCATGATTGTTATTGTACCTCCATGCAGGGCTTTGTGTGCATGAAGCCGCCCACGGTCAAGCACACCATCCTGCACGACATCAAGGGCGTGCTGCTGCCGGTGAGTATCGTTCTATCTGGGCTATCAGCCGAGTGCCAACAATAGGAAGAGCGCCCATCAGCAGTGGATGTCTCGACAGAGCGACGCGCATGCAGTCTTCTGTGGCTTGTGCAGCAGTTCAAGGGTTCTCCGTGGGCTATCAGCCGAGTGATAAGAGAAAGAGAGATCCAGCTGCAGCATGCTGAAGACTCCTGGTGCAGCAGGCTGCCGGCTGGTTCTTGCCGTGTGACGTGACGCGCCTGCCTCGTGCTTTTTGCGTACGACGTAATGTGCCTGCCCTGACGTGCCTGCCCTGCAGGCTCGCCTGACGCTGCTGCTGGGCCCCCCGAGCAGCGGCAAGAGTACCTTCCTCAAGGTGCTGGCTGGAAGGTGAGGCTTCCGGCGCTTCCACTAGCCGCAAGTTGCAGTTGAGGCGTATGCTGCCACACACAGGTTTCCGACGTGCTCCTCCTGCTGTGACTCTTTCGTGACCCAAACGCTGCTGCTCCGCTTCACCACGCCATGCTCACTGCACGTGCAGGTACCAGGACAATGAGAAGCTGCACGTCGCGGGCCAGGTCAGCTACAACGACCACGGCTTTGACAGCTTCTTCGTCAACCGCACCAGTGGCTACGTCAGCCAGGTGTGATGGCCGCGGCGCTGCCCATCTCATGCGCTTGGGTTAGGGTTAGGGTTAGGGTTAGCCGTTGGCAGCATCGCCAGGCTTCACTTGCCTGGCCTTGGGAGCACATGCGGGCCTGCAGGAAAGAGCACGAGGGCGCGATGCCCTCAAACTTAACTGTAGCTCCAGCGCTGCTGCTGCTCACTGCGTGCGCACCTGGCCGCAGCACGACGTGCACATCCCGCTGCTGTCGGTGCTCGAGACACTCATGTTTGCCTATGTCTGCCAGCAAGGCTTCCACGAGGTAAATCGGGGGGGGGGATTAGGGTTAGGGTTAAGTCCAGCGGTCAGGGTTTAAGTCCAGCGCTAACCCTAGCCCTGAAACCGCAGTCTGTTAGCAAGGCTTCCACGAGGTGGGTGGGCGACGTCGATGTGGCAGTGAGGCCGCAGCGTCCGATGTGGCAGTGAGGCCTCAGCGTCCGATGTGGCAGTGAGGCCTCTGCGTCCGATGTGGCAGTGAGACCTCTGCGGGTGCTTGAGGAGCAGCTGCCTTACCAGCACACCAGCACGCCGTCTGCATGGAGCCAAAGTTTCACTGCTGATGCCACTGCCTCTGCTCTCACGCTGCGCGCCTTGACCTGTTTCGTTGCATGTTGCCACCAGCCGGGCATGGCTGATTGGCATAGCAGGCGGGTCGCTGCGATTGACGCGAGACGCAGGCGTGCACAAACTGCTGCCTTGACCTGCGCATGTTATCGTGCCTCATGTGTCGTCATCATCATCATAGCATGGCGCCTGCGGCGATTGCTGCGATGCTGCAGGACAGGAGGATTCACGTGCCGTTTGCCGGGAGGAGAACAAGCTTGTGCCTCTCGTGCGTGCGTGCGTGCGTGTGTGCGTGCAGGACTGGAGCCTGTTCCTGGCGCTGCGCGACGCCTTCGAGCTGCGCAAGGTGCGTTTACTACCTTTGTTGGTGGCTTGTTGATGAGGTAGTAACGCTATCAACATACCTAGCCTCAACAGCACCGTGCCGCCAGGCGGCCGTGCCGCGCTTGTGGCGCAGCGCAACAAATCTAGGCAACCTGTGCCTGGCGGAACCCCCACACAACCACACTTGCTGTCGCGGTATGCAACTCACTCGCTCGCCTGCCCGTCTGCCTGCGCGCGCCGCTGCTCCCGTGCCGCAGTCGCACACCAACCTGCAGGCCCTGGAGGCGGGCCAGGCCCACGACAACCAGACCGACGAAGTGCAGGGTGAGTCGTGTGTGCATCATCACCATCATCACCATCATCACCATCATCATCATCATCATCCAGGTGTCGTAATGCTGCAGCTGCCACAAAAGATCGTATGGGTGTGCCGTCTGGCCCGGGCTGCCTGTGCGTGCTGCTGGTGCTCACTGCGTGGTTGTCCCACTGCAAGCAGTCGCTCTCCTCCAGCAGTCTGCAGATGTGACACGCAGCATGCTTGAACTCACCAGTCGAGTTGCTTCTCATGGTTGGTGCGGTGGTGCGGCTGATTTGGTCTGTGGGTGCCGCGGCAGTCGGGTCCTGATGCCTCCCGAGTTACGTGGTAATGCGTCCCCTGTCTCTGCTTCATTCATGCCTTCATTCATTCATTCATTCATTCAACCAAATGATTGAACCAATCATTCATTTTGCTTGGTGCTTTTTCAGGCACCTCGACTACGCCCGAGGAGCTCAAGGAGGAGATCCTGCGCCTGGGAGAGAAGATCCGCCTGTCTGGCGTCAAGGTGAAATGATCAGATGACGCTGGGGCCAGGGCACCGAGCATCTCGTCATCATTGCGTGGCGTTCACATCAGTTGTCATGATGCTGCAGCCGTCACAAGAGATCGCCAGGCAGGCTTCACCAGGCAAAGTTGATGGCAGTGTATGCTTGTCTGCTGTATTTGAGCACCTGATCCCCCGAGCATCTGATTGACCGCCGAGGCTGATCTCCCGTGGCTGATGGCTGCTGCCACCTAGGGCGCCCAACCCTAGCCCCACCCACAACGCTTGCGCGCGCACAGGTGATGAACATCATGCGTGCCTTTGGCATCCTGCACACCAAGGACACCCCCATTGGAGACTCCATGCTCAGGTGCGCTGCTAGACCCTAAGCCCTACATCTCTCAAGGGGCTTTCTTGGGCAAGGCGGCTTTGCCTGCGGTGCTAGCCGGTTGCCTAAACAGCCCTGGTAGGAAATGCATCGCCTCGCAATAGCAGCACCGTGGTGCCTGTGCTCGTGCTCAGACCATGCTGCCGCAACGTCCTGAAATGGCGGCCTTGCCCATGCCTCCATCGTACACGTGGTTTTGCCCTCCCCTCTATGATCATACAGGGGTGTGAGCGGCGGAGAGCGCAAGCGCGTGACGGTGGCCGAGATGCTGGTGGGCCCCCGCCGCATCATGTTCATGGGTAAGCCCTCACTCCTGTGCGGTTAGGGTTTGGGGCATGGGGACACAGGTCGGGCGCATGGGCAGCAGCACGCATCGTGTCATCGTGCCAGACTGAGCTCCGGCTTACACGTCAGCTAACATGAACCGTAGCCCAAGCCCTAAGCGTAAACCGCCATCTTGCGTGCATGCGTCTTGCAGACGAGATCTCCACCGGCCTGGACAGCGCGACGCTCTTCAGCATCGTCAAGCAGATGCGCGAGATCACGCACGCCTTCAAGCTCACCACCATGGTGTCGCTGCTGCAGCCCCCGCCCGAGGTGTACTACCTCTTTGACGACCTGTGCTTGCTGTCGGACGGGTGAGGGCTTAGGGCTTGCATGTGCTAGTAAGGTCACGCGGCGACGGTGCGCCAATGCATCTGCCGTCTGCCGTCTGCCCAAACAGTGCATCAGCATGGCTCTACGCGATGCACCGTGCAGGCACGTGGTGTACCACGGCCCGGTGCAGGGCGCACTGGCCTTCTTCAACAGCATGGGCTTCATCTGCCCCACGCGCAAGGACGTGCCGTCCTTCCTGCAGGAGGTCACCACGCCCTCGGGTGAGGGCTTAGGGTCTTGGTCACGTTGCACCATGCGGTCTGATAAGAGGGCACTCATTTCAACAAGGTGAAGCCAGTCAAGTGCCTTTGCCTCTCTCTTGCCATGCGGTGGGAACGCAACCCGATCAGCCGCCTCGGCTTGAGGCGTGCAACAACAACAATGGCAACGGCTTATGGCGTGCGTGCGCTTGTGTTGGCACACACAAAGGCGCAAGCACGCATGGCGTGCTTTCAAAAGGTTGTGTGCGTTGCTACGGGCGTGCTACGCTGCGCAGGCCAGGTGGAGTTTGCCGGCCCACCGCTGCTACACATCACGTATGGATGGGTGTGCTCTCAAGGGTGCCCGCTGCGGCAATGTGCGATGTATGTGCAGGCCAGGTGGAGTTTGCCGGCCCAGCGCTCCTCAAGGAGAAGGGCTTCAACACCCTGGAGGAGGCCAAGGGTGAGCTCCTCAGCTTCTCCCCAGCTCCAGGGGCCTCTCAGCTTCTCCCCAGCTCCAGGGACCTTCCAGGCAGCTTCTCCAGGTGGCACAAAGGCTGCCGGGGTAGGAAGCTGTCAAGACACGACCTGTTCAGCCCAAGCAGAGGGGTGGTGTGGAGTGTCAAAGCCCTAACCCAGGCCCTAACCCATCCATGCGCCCCGTCCCTAACATGCAGCGTCGCACTTTATGCGCCACTTCATGATCCCCATTGACGAGGTGGTGGAGCGCTTCTGGACCACCACTGAGGCAGGCCGCAAGATGCTGGTGAGGCCTTGCATTAGGGCTTAGGGCATTAGGACTGAGGTTAGGGCTTGCGGTTAGGGTTGCGGATGATTGGTCTTTCTCCCCACTGCACCTGGGCACAGCAAACGGACGGTCGAGGGCATGCTGGACGACAATGTGGGGCGAAGCATGAAAGATGTGGTGCCAAGCCCTACCAACTTGGTGGTCTGAGCCCTAATGCGTGTGCATGCAGGAGCTGCTGGAGGAGCCGTTTGACAAGGCGCACGAGCACCCCAAGTCGCTGGTCAAGACGCGCTATGCCATGAACGTCATGCAGGTGATTAGGGCTTGCTGGTTAGGGCTTGGATCAGGCTATGTCGCACGCATGCAGGGCTGTGGTGCTGATTAGGTGGATGCACGGACACACTGCAGGCGATGGCGTTGGCATTGGTGGTTGTGTGGGAAGGGTGTGCAGACGTGCTCGCACGAGGCAGCGCGGTGCAAGCGTGGTGCAAGCTCGTCCCTTGGTTGCGCGTGCTCACCCACGCAGATGCTGGTGGTGGTGACGCTGTTCCAGCTCAAGCTGGTGCTCAAGGACCCCGTGCTCATCAAGGGACGCCTCATGCAGAGTGAGTGGGTGACAAGGGACGCCTCATGCAGAGTGAGTGGGCGACAAGCTCAGCCACAGGTCCTCTCGTTCTCTCTCTCTCTCGCAGAACGCGCTTAATACGACCTGCCGCAGGCTCCTCTACTCATACATGAGACTTTCTTGTCTGACCACGCACACTCGGTTGCTGCCCCATGCTGCCTGCAGTCGTGGTGATTGGCCTCATCGTCGGTGGCCTCTTCTACAACGTGAGCTCCGCATGGGATTTGGGGCTTAGGTTCTTGCAGGCTTTGGATCTTGCGGGCTTAGGGCAACTGCTCAGAGGCTCTCAGGGTCTTCAGTGCGCTCGCATGCGCAGCCCACGTGGTGGGCCGAGATACCTGCGCCACCATCCATGAGGGCTGAGCCCTGAAGTCCTGCCCGCTGCATGCGTACTACTGTATGCCCTCCCCCACCCCCCGCAGACGCCCCAAACGCTGTCCACTGCATGCGAATTATGCCCCGCCTGCAGACGCCACAAACGCTGTCCGGCTCGCGCACCTACTTTGGCGCGCTCTTCCTGTCCATCATGTTCACGGCCATGGGCGCCATGCCCCAGCTGGCAATCACCATGACCTACAAGCCGTGAGTGCCGGGCCCTTGCTGATTTTGCGCTCAGCGCACAGTCCACCTCAGTTGGCAATCACCATGACCTTCGAGCCGTGACTTCGTCTCGTCGCGCGTTGCCGTCAGCCGGGCGTGGCTACGTGGCATGTAGCAGGCAGGCCACTGTACAAGACGAGCCGTAAGTGCCTGGCCTTGCTATTTTTGCGCTCTGTCCACCCTGTGCTTGCGCGATGAGTCATATCATATCAGATCCGCGCGCCCTAGTGATGATGACCATTTCGCCCAGCCGTGCATGCTGTGCGCTCCCTTGCAAACAAACACTCCTCCTCGCGTGCGTCATATGATCCACCACAGGACGTGGTGCAAGCGCGCATGGCCTTGCTTCTGTGTGCTCTCCCTCCCAAACCCATCTCCCTCCCAACCTGTGCTCTGCCTCCCAAACCCATCTCAGCTCGCTCTCTTCTCGTTTGCGTGCGCAGGACGTGGTTCAAGTGGCGTGACAACAAGTTCTACCCTGGCTGGGTGCACGCCTTTGCCTCGGCCTTTGCCCAGGTGCGTCGTGGGTGGGTGGGCTGTGAATGTGGGTGTGTTGAGCTTTCCACCACCACCATCTGCGTTCACAGGTGAGCGCGTGGGCGGGCGTGGGCTGGGTGGGTGGGTGCACACGCGTTTTTCCTCAGCCTTTGCGAGGTGCGTACAGCGAGCTGGAAAGAAGCGGCTCCTCAGGACCGCTCCAGGGGATGACGCCTCACGCTGGTGCTTCCAAAGCCCTGATCAATGCCGTGCTGTGCCCTCTTCCTACGCCCCGAAAACGCATGCAGATCCCCCTGACGCATCACGCTGCTGCTTCCAAAGCCCTAAAATATGCCGTCGTGCAAACCCTGCCGCATGCAGATCCCCGTGAGCTGCATCGACTCGGCGGCCTGGTCCCTCGTCACCTACTTCATGTGAGGGCTTGGCGAACCCTAGGGCTTCGGTTAGCGAAGCGGATTGCTGTGAGCGAAGGGATTTATGGTTAGCGAAGCGATTGCGGTTAGCAAAGCGGTTGGCATATGAGGCAGGTACGGCCTGCGTGCTGAGCTGCGGCGGCCACCAGGTAATGCGGCCAGTCATCATCATCATCATTTTTTGCATGGCGTTCACAACTCGTGTGTCATGATGCTGCAGCCATCACAAAAGATGGCCAGGCAGGCCTCGCCCATCTGTGCCGGTATTGCTGCTGATGTGTCGACGCATGCAGGTGGGGCCTGTACATGGACGCTGGCTACTTCTTCTCCTACTACCTGACCCTGCTGCTGACCAACATTTGCTGCGGCGCCCTCTTCAGGTGAGCGTGGGACGGGAGTTGGGAGCTAGGGATCAAGAGAGCAGAAAAGGCAA
>QAXK01006808.1:0-13347 GCA_004335735.1 Chlorella sp. KRBP
TGCTGCTGGCGGCGCAGTTGCTAGAGGTGAGTGGGTGGGTGGAAGTGTGTGCGGGGTGGCACGGAGAGGGGTGGGTGGGTGTGGGGGGTGTTTGCGGAGATGGGGCGGGGGCAGGTGTTGACTCTTGTGCTACCGCACGGCATGCACAGCTGAAACCTCAGCACTCACCAGGCCAGTGAGCTCGCTCTGCGGGCATGTTCCCCTGCCCTCATAAACCCTCACGTCGCTCCTCAAGCCCTTACCACCACGGCGCCATGCAGGTGCCCAAGCCCTCCTCCCAGAGCAAAGCAGGCGCCAAGGCGCAAGCCGCCGCACGGCCGCAGGGTGGCCGCGGAGGAGGCAAGGCGCAAGGGCAAGGCCGCTCTGGCAGCATGGCAACGGCGACGGCAACGGGCTTAGGGTTCCAAGGAGGGCAGCGGGTGGCTCATGCGGGGCACTCCGGGGCGAGCGGCAGCACGCCGCATGCGGCGGCGGGCACAGCGGCGGCGGCGGCGGCGGCGGCGGCGGCGGCGGCGGCGAGTGGGGCGGTGCAGGGTATTATCCACAAGGGCAAGTGGAGCCAGCGCCAGGGCTCCTGATGACGGCGCGGCGCTTGCGTGACTTGTTTGGTAGGGTTGCCCACGCCAGGACGGGTGATCCGACTTTCGTGGCGTCGCCAACGCCAACGCTCTTTTCTTGGCACCGCCTTGTCGTGCTTCTTTTCTCGGCGTCATTTGCAAGTCAAGAGCCACCAAAGAGTCACGCGCCACATTTGAGTCAGCAGAGAGAGCCGCACGCGTTGGGTCAAGTCATCCTGACTGGTGTCGTATGTGGGCATGCAGGGTAGAGGACTTCTGTTGGCTATCAGGCAAATCAGGTAGTAAACAGCCAGTCTGCCCAGGCGTTGGGTGCAGCGCTGGTGCGGGTACATTTTGTGCGCATCACGAACAAACATATTGTCTCTCACTCTATCCACACACGCGGGGAGGCTCGTGGGGCAGAGCGTGGACACATCTCATCAGGGGCCATGCGGGACCGTCGCCATCTCTGTCGGGAAAGCACGCAAAGGCAGCACACCTGGCAGGCACAACACAGCGCTGGCGAACCACACACATATGGCTATGGCCACAGTATCTCTGCGCATCCCTCTGCGCTAACCCCCACCCCACCGGTGCAGGCACCACCACAGCGCGCATCAGAGAGCAGCAACTCCAACTATGAACAGGAGAGTAGACTCAACAGCACGAGTCTCAAGGCAGGGCCCCCAGGGCAACGAGCGCAGCTGCAGGTGTAAGGCTGGTGCAAGTGTGCAGGTGCAGGCCAAGCGTGCCACGCACACGCCCACGGTCAACTTGGCGGTCACAGGCACAGCGCGGGTTGAGCTCAGGCTGCCTCTCACTTGCCCTTCCCCCGTCTCACCGCCGCCACCCTCACCGCCTGCCGCCCACGCCGCCCGCCCAATGGTGGCAGAGACATACACACACGCAAAGGCCTGATTGCCAGCAGGAGACACGCAGAGCCCACCCACACGCGCGTGCATGTGCAAGCATGCCAGCGGATGCGAAGTTGTGCCCAAAGGGAGAGCCACTCCACCACCTGCACTCAGCGCCCAGCGCTGCTACGCTCCTTTCATGGCGCCGCAACGACACAGCAGCATCCTCTCCAATGTACACGCACCACCGCCTGACTTGCCCAAGCCGCAAGCGGCCACTGCTCTGCTCCCTTAAGGGAAGCCGCCAAAAGGTCGAGTCCAAGAGCAGATGGGGGCTATGGCCCTCCAAAGCATCGACAGCCCAGCTTGAACCCACATGCGCATCACCAGCTGTGACAGAGCGAGGCGAGTTTGGTCACACGCTCCTCAGAGAATTCCTTCCTTCCGTCGTGGTTTTGCTTTTCCATGCATGCTGGGGTGGGAGCAGGGGTCCCAGGAGTAGTACTGGGCCAATCTTCGAACCTCACCCCAGCTGCTTGATCGGGCAACAGTGAGCAGCAGCACTCGTCACACACAGCAACGCAACGAGCCAAATGGGAAAGAGAGGGCCGCGTCGCAATGCACCATCAACTCTGGACGAGGGTCGTCAGTCAGGTCCAGAAATAAGTATGCAGCCACAGGTCCGTGCGTCGCCATCGTCGCCCATACAACACATGCCACAGGGCCTGTCTCTCTCTCCCTCTCTCCCTCTCTCTCTCTCTCTCAGGCAACACCCTCCTCTGTCTCCAGGCCTCAAACCAGCCATACCCAGCTTGCAGGTTGTGGAGGCCACCGACCCGCATCCCCCAGTCATCGCGCAAACCTGCTCTTGCCGACCGACTTCTTGCTCACTGTCGGCGCGCTCGACTGCCACGTGATGTAAGGCGGCGGGTCCGCCTCCGCTCCGCTGCCGCCCGCCGCCGCGCCGCCACTTGGTGCGCTGTCCGCGCTCTGCGGCCCCGCCACCACCGGCCCCGACGAGGAGTCCGAGGACTGCCCGTATGTGCCGTTGCAGGAGCTGCTGGTGCGGAGATTCATCCCCATCGACGACAGCACGCTGGCCGGCGGAGCGGCCATGAACGGTGAGACGCTCGCCGACATGGAGCTCGACCGCGTGATGGACTCGGGTGAGCTGCACCGAGGCGTGTTGTAAGAGAGGTACTCCGACGTCCCGCTCGACGCGCGGCGGTTGACCAGCGGCCGGAGCGCGCCGGCGGCCTGCTGCTGAGTGGGCGTGGACGGCGCGCGGCACGCTGTCACTGCCACCGCAGCGCTGCTGCCACCGGCAGCAGCAGCAGCGGCGCTGTCGCCGCAGGCGGCGCAGGTGGCGTCGGAGCAGGGCGGGCTGCCGGCGTCTGCGGTTGCGTGCGTCATGCAGGGCTGCTCCTCGCAGGACGACGACTCTGACAGGTCTGGCCCGGGAGGCAAGCTACGCAGCATGTCGCTGGGAAGGCGCGTCGCCGACATTTGCGCCGTCGGCGTCGCCGTGCCGTTCACCGACCAGCCCGTCGCCAGCTTGTGCGGCGTGACTGGCGCGGTGACCCCTGCTGCACTCGGCCCCTGCTGCTGCTGCTGCTGCTGCTGTTGATGGTGGTGTTGCTGTCCCTGGTGCGGCTGGTGGTGCGGAAGGTGCTGCTTGTGCTGCTGCTGCTGCTGCTGCTGCTGCTGCTGGGCGGTGGAGGCAGCAGCGGCGTGCACGACGGTGGCGGCGGCGGCGGCAGCAGCGGCGTTGCGCCTCTGCTGCTGCTGCTGCTCGTGCACCTGCAGCAGCTCGACGCCGCTGACAATGTCCCACGCGCTCATGTCGACGACCTTGGCCTGCTGGTCTGCTGGTTCGGGCATGGCGGGGCTGGTGGGGGCTGAGAGCCTCAAGGGCCCTGGAGAGTCGCCTGCAGTTGGACAGACGGGCACGCAACACACATTCATCTGCTTGCGAGAGATCGCCGCGCCAGATGTAAAGCTCGACACACACTAGAACATGGATCTTTGCATCTCAGCAGTGAAGCCATACGCTAGCAGCAGCTGTGCGCCAGAACATGCGGACGCAAAGGACGGAGAGAAACACGGGCGGGCGCCGCACCTGTGAAGTCCCCGCTGCAGTTTGTGAAGAGGCGCTGGTGCTGCCTTGCGTGGTGCGTGATCCAGGGGTGCTGCAGCAGCTGCAGCGCCGTGGGCCGGTGGCCTGGCTTGTGCGCCAGCGCCTGGCGGATGAAATCAGCGCATGCTACCGAGACGTGCGAGGGGATGGGCGCTGGCTTGCCGGCGATGATGAGCTTGGCGGTCTGCGGCACCCATTTGATCAGCGCACGCGACAACAGATGAGCGTCTGATTGGCTCTGCACTCAGGCTCAGGCTTGGGATGCCAAGGCTGCATGCTGTGCGTGCTGTGCATACGTGAGCCTACACGGGTTGACGCGCGGTGTGCCACCTGTGGATGGGCCTGATGCCCGTCCGGAGGTCCGTTGTGTGCAAGGTGCAAGGTGCTCTACCTCCCACACCCTTATGCGCACCCCATGCGCACCTCCTTAGGGTCCTGAACCTCAAAGGGCGGCTGTCCCGCCAGCATCTCGTAGCAGAGGCACCCCATGGCCCACACGTCGACCTTTTCGTTGTAGGGGCGCTGGGGCACGCTGCGCCCAGAGGCGATCTCCCCGGGCGTAGGCATGGCAAGCACCTGCACGTGCGCCCCAAAAGCGCATGCACCCATGACTCCGATGCACCCTGGCAGTGCCAAGGCATGCTACAACTGCCGTGCATATCAACAAGCTCGTAGAACACTGCGGCGTGCAAGCTCGTGGAACACTGACGTGCACCTGTTTGTGCCCCCCTAGCATCTGTACGAGAACTAACTGAACCAGAGCCTCTGCCCACCTCTGGCGCCATGTAGTCCAAGGTGCCCACGCGCTCGGTCAGATGCTCTCCCTGCTGCGCCGCCAGGCCAAAGTCTCCCAGCTGTACCCGCCCGTCCATGTCAATGAAGACGTTCTCGGGCTGCGGCCACACACAAGGCGGAGAAGCAAGCGCTCGAGTCACATCTATGCGTGTAGTCCTGTGCTGCTTACCCTGTGAGCTGCATGCGTTCTGCGTCACCTACCTTGATGTCCCGGTGCACGATGCGCATGCTGTGCAGCTCCACCAGCGTCAGGACCAGAGGCAGCGCGATCTGTGTGCAACAGCGCACACATGAGGGCAAAAGCCACGGCATCAGGCTCTCAGGCTGTGCACCTGCCTTGGCCTGCATTGCTTTGCTGCATCAGGCCGCCCCACGACATCGGTGTGCTGGCTCAAGGACTTAAGGGACTTTACCATCGCACTGAGTAATGGAGGCAGGTGCTGGGTGCCCAGAAGCCGCTGCTTTATTCTAGATCGTCGTGCGCCCCGCCTCACCGTGGTGGCCACCAGCCGCTCCGTGAGCTGCCTGCCCGGCTCCTTCATCAGCAGCTGGTACAGGTCGCCCCGCAGGCACGCCTTGAACACAATGTACAGCTTGGCGTCGTCCTCAAACGCGGCTAGCATGGTCACCACGCCCTGGCACCTGCAGGGAGCACAAGAGCACGCACATCGGATCGGCATCGGCTCAAGTCAGGACGTGCACGTCTCCACCCGCCCGGCTGGCGCGCCCGGCAGGCAGGCAGACAGCGAGCAGAAGCAGTGGTACTGTGCAGGGAGGTCAAGGTCAATACAGTGTAGCAGGTGCCTTACTTGGCGTCCTGGATGGCGGCCAGCAGGCGCACTTCGCGGTAGACGTTGACGACCTGCCGCGGCTTGAGCGACGCCTTTGTGTAGGCCTTAATGACCACGGGCTGGGACGTGGGCGTGTGCCAGGCAGACACAACCACGCTGTGCCTGCGGGTGCAGGTGAGGCGCAGGCAACAGGTAGACTCTGCAGAGGGGTGGAAGAGCACCACGCAGCAGGGCAGGACCACCCACGGCGCGAAGGTCGGGGCCCCCATCGCGCGATCGGCCGCTTCTCTGCGTCCTGGGTGACTGCTGCTGTTGCTCAAGCGACGCGTTGACTGCCGTGTTCACGATGTTGACTTTGCGGTCCGCTCGACTTCGGGCGAAATCAGAAAACGCATCCTCTCCTCGCGCATCGCGCACCTGCCCTCCTGCAGCACCACGCGCTCCGTGTAGTGGTCGAAGGCGTGGTAGTCGGTGTCTCCCACGCGCACGGGAGGCTGCGCTGTTGCTGCGCCATCATCTGCGCCTGCTGAGGCGCCCTGCAGCCCCGCCCCGCAGGAGAGCAGCTGCACAGCCGTGGACGCTTCCACTGCTAGACCAGAGCTCAACCTGCGCGCACCACGCGCGAGCGCAGGGCTTGATGGTCCCGTTCGGCTCGGGACTCTGTCTGCGGTGACCGCCCGCAGTGGCTGCTCTGCTGAGCCGGCCCACGCACATGCTCGCTCGCCCACTGGCGCGCTCGCTATCTCCGAGCGGTCGTCATTGCGTGGACTTTCTTGCTGGTACTCCCGAATGTTGACCGTCGTGCCCCCACCGCTCAGGCCGCTGGAACACGGCGCGACGACGCGTAGTGGCAGTGTGCTTCAAGTGTTCGTGCGGTTTGTGCCTAGGCCCGTGTGTTGTGGGACTTTTCGCCTGCAGTTGGCAAGCCCCCGAGTGTGCCACCGGTTGCCAGGAACGCAGAGGCCAGGAACGCTTGATGACAGCGAAAGCTGTGCGTGGGTTGACAGCAGGGTAGGTAGCAGTTGCATATAGAGTCGCTCGCCACTAGCCGATCATGGCGCAAGAGGGAGCCGGCAGCACCCTAGCGCAGCAGCCAGGCGCAGGGCAGCAGCAGCAAGGCGTCACCAAGGTTGGAGTGGGAGTGATCATCGTGAAGCAGGGAACGGCTGAGCCAACGGTGCTCATTGGCAGGAGGTGCGTCCGGGGGCGGACCATCGGCAGATCATCGGTCGCAGCCGCCTGCACGGGAGCGCATGATGGGCAGAGAGCAGAGAGGACCTGCAACGTGTGCCTGTAGGGCAATGTGCATGTGTGCATGCGGGCACACGCGTGCAGGAAAGGGTCGCACGGCAGCGGCACGTCCGCACTCCCCGGTGGGCACCTTGACTGTGCATGCGGCGCACACGCGTGCAGGAAGGGGTCGCACGGCAGCGGCACGTATGCACTCCCCGGCGGACATCTTGAGTACGGAGAAAGCTTTCAAGAGTGTGGCGTGCGGGAAGTGCTGGAGGAGACTGGCATCGACCTCAGCGGCCACCGAGTGGAGTTTGCTTATGCCACAAACGACATGATAGATGGCAACAAGCACTACGTCACCGTATTTGTTCGCGTCGACGTGCCCGACGTGCGTGCGTGCGTGGGAGGCCAGTGGAGGGGTCGTACCGGGCAGCTGTTCAGGCTGTTCAGGCGTGCTCGCCCCATTACCTGGACCTTGCTGCTGTTGCAGTGCATCACTCATGGAGCTGGTCGGTCGTGTTGGTGGTGCGTGGTAAGCGCAGGACACGGAGGCGCAGCTGCTCGAACCGCACAAGTGCGACGGGTGGATGTGGGTGCCCTACTCCAACATCCCAGAGCCTCGCTTCCCACCCATCACCTCGCTGCTGGCAAGCCCCTACAAGCCGTAGTAACGAACGCTTTCTTGCACCGCTCTTGCTGCAATTGCTCCTCTCCAAGCAACACCAACTCTGCAACCGTCCTCATGGTCCGTCCGGGGCTGAAGCGTCTAGTCCGAGTCGCGCAGGCAATGAATCAGAGTCCACACCAAAGTCAAGTGCCGTGTGAAGGGCAAGTCATCCTGCTGCTACTGCGCGCTGTCGCCATCCAAAAGAGCTCCCTCCCAGCTCACGCCGCCATCGCCAGGGGTGCGGCCATCACATGTTGTTGTCCTGGCTCAGGACCACGACGTTTGCCACCTTCCAAGTGCCGTCCTTGGCCTGCGCGCGCACACACGCATCAGCCCCACGCAATACCTCTCTTTTCACACACCACGGGCTGGTTACGGCCAAGCTCTGCAGCACCATGGCAATGTGCAGCCGCCCGCCAGCCAGAGGCCACCCAACGGCCCACGCACCTGCACCAGCTCGTACTCTGCGTCGTACGTGCTCTTGTAGCTGTCGGCCTGGCGTCCCTCCACCTCGTACAGGGCCGCAGACTCGTCCAGCACAGCGCGCACCACGGCGCTGCCGCCGGGACCCTGCTCAATCTCCTTGACCTGCGCGCACGACCACCAAGCGTATGGTGGTGCAGCATGTGCCCGATAATGCTCTGCTCCAAGGCGTCGCCCAGGGAGAGCTGCACGCTGCTGATCAGGATGCCGTGATAGTTGCACCCTGATGATAACAGCATCCTTGACTGCGCACCTTGAGGCGGTGCAGCTTGTAGCGCATGTACCACCCCTCGGTGCGGAACTTGGCCACCTTGGCGCGCATGTCGCTGAGCACGGGCTCGGCCAGCACGTCGCCCAGGGAGCCGCTCACGTACCCAGGACCCAGCGCCTGAGCCTTGACCTCCTGCGTGCCAGCCACACGCACACCCACAGCGTGCAGCACAGCGTGGCGCATACATGGGCAGGTGTCATGCAGCATCATGACAGCTGTGTCGTGAACGCCAATGATGATGATACATGGGCACAGTGGCAGCGTGGGGCAGCTCCCACTGCCCCACGCTCTACGAGCCCCTGCGTGTGAAAAACCCGCACCCAGGCCGCACGTCACCACAACCATCCATCCTTCCCTACCTGCCACGACTTGAGCAGTTGCTCCACCGCGCGCGTCTGCAGCTGCTGCTGCCCGGCAGCAGCGGGCTCCACCACCTGCTGCTGCTGCTTGGCTGACGAACCGCGCGTGAGCACCGTAGTGGTGGCCGTGGGCGCAGCGGAAGGCAGCTGGTCCTGTGCGGTGCGGCGTGGCCAGGCCATGAGCACCACGCCCACCACGCCGAGCGCCACGGCGGCGCCGGCGGCCAGCTGCTGCTTGGTGCTGCGCTGCAGCTGCTCTGCGCCGGCGGCCTGCACAGTGTCCACTACCGAGCCCACCACGTCGCGCAGCTGGGTGAGGCGACGATCCAGGGATGCGGCGGCGCCTGCGCACCACGGCAGCACCGCTGGTGTTGGTGGCAGCGTGCCACGGACTGGCACCTGCTGTGCATGGGAAGCTGAGGGAAGCAGCTGCTGCACCAACAAGGCCGTAGGTGGCTGCACTTGTTTAATCACCTGATGTGGCGTCGAGGCCGTCGGACATGCCGAGCCTGCCGCTGACCGCCTCCACCGACGACTGCGCAACCTCCTGCAGCCGCCCCACCACCTCCCTCAGGC
The DNA here is from genome assembly GCA_004335735.1 of Chlorella sp. KRBP. NCBI lineage: Eukaryota > Viridiplantae > Chlorophyta > Trebouxiophyceae > Chlorellales > Chlorellaceae > Chlorella > Chlorella sp. KRBP. The sequence continues at coordinate 8,727 of QAXK01006808.1, forward strand.
CGACCAGCGCGCCCTGAAGCGACTCGCCCACCACCGGCACGTCCTCCAGCTGCACGCCGCCCACACCGCTGCCGCCGCCGATGCCGCGACCCACCTCGCCCTTCTCCTCGTACACGGTGATAATCGCCTCGACGCGCGTGTTGTCGAAGTAGCGCGACAGGGAGACGCTGGGCGGCGAGGCGGCCGTGTCGCGGAACTGTGGCACCGCGACCTTTGAGAGCCACAGCTGCGCGTAGAGGCACAGCCCGGGGAGCAGCCCGTCGTCGCCGGCGGGCGTGTTGTCGCGCACGTAGGCGTAGGCCTGCGCGCCCCACATGGGGTGCGAAGGCACCACGTCGCCAGTCAGGCCGCCCTCGCTGGTGACGCTGCCGGCGGCGCCGCGGGGAGCGCTGCGAGGAAGCAGCGGCACGAAGGACATGCCTCCATTGGCTGAGGGTGCCAAGGCGGGGAGAAACAACGTCGGTGCTGCCCCACTCACTCACCGCTGGCCGAGCGTCTCTGCCTGCTGCAGCAGCTCTATGGCCACGTGCACCGACCCCAGCAGCAGCTGGCAGATGGCCTGCATGACGAGCACCTCGCTGTTGCGCGCCGGCAGGTGCTTCATGAGCTGCAGCGCCATGCGCACGTAGGCGGGCGCGCACTGCTGGAAGCCAACCAGCACGTGGCCGGCAGCCACACGCTCAAGCAGCCCAGGGTACACCCTGTGGCCACGGAGCGCAACGAGAGACCTCGCTGTGAGTGGGTGTCTGCGCCCTTTGAGCGCTTCAGATGACGAACAACACAGCTCCTTGTGTGTGCACTGCACGACCCGCGAGGCGCGCGGTGCCCAGTGCCCGGCATCCCAAGCCCCTGTGCTCACCACTTGTAGGACGTGGCGTGCTTGGCGATGAGCTCCCACTCATGCAAGTGCACCACCTCGTCGCACGTCAGCTGCGCCATGAGCCGCGACACAAACTCCCGGTTGACGGTGGGCGCGGCACCGGTGCCCGACGCGGCAGCAGCGGCGGCGCCCACGCGGTCCACGCCCGTGAGCCTGAGCATCTCGCGCACGGTGCGCACGGCGCGCTTGCGCTCCTCTGCGCGCTCCTTGGTGAGCGGCGCCGCCACCTGCTCCAGCGCGCACTGGCTGTTGAGGTCGGCCAGGCTGCTGCGCACCTCCTTGGCCAGCTCCGGGGCCACCACGGGGCTGCCCTTGGGCTGGAGCAGCTGGAGGGCCTCCTCCAACAGGCGGCAGCCCACCGCCACCTGCGCCGTTTAAACGGGCATGGGGCACTGTGTGAACGCTGGCTCCTCGGACCCAGCCAGTTTGTCACTACAGTGCTACAGGGAGAGGACCACCCTACACCACTGGAGCGGCAGGCATCCTCTCAAGCCGTGGCGCACCTGCTTGCTGGAGGCAAAGGCCTCGCGCGCCAGGTTGCACTTTGCCAGCGCCATGCTGAGCAGCACGTCGGATTTGACGGCCTGGTAGCTGTCCAGCTCGCCTGTGCCCAGCAGCGCGTTGCCGAGGTCCAGCACCATCTCGTTCTCGTTGAGCTGCGCGGCGGCGGCGGCGCAGGCAGCGGGTCAGGCGGGTCGCAACGAGCGGGTCGCGCGCAACCCGCGGGGACAGCAAGTGAGCTAGAGTAGCCAGCGCACCTCGGCGAGCAGGGCGAGGCAGGCGGGCAGCAGGTCGTAAGGCACGTTGACCTCGCGCTCGCGCTTGTCGGCGGACTTGCCCTTGCTGGCGAACACTGAGGAGCGAGCCAGCGCCAGCACCTCGGCGCGCCCTGCAGCCAGGCCCTGGCTGTAGCCCGGCTCCAGCGGGACCTTGAGCAGCTCGTCGTGCGCTTGGTTCACCATCGAGTCCTTGCACTGCTCGCTCGCTGGCAGACCCAGCAGCTGCGCACGCCAAAGAGGCCAACCAGGCGAGCCCACCAGGTGCGCCACTGCTATTCCTCTGCACGACTGCAGTGCGGCTGCTGTGCGTCGCCCTTGCTGCCAGGACGGTGAAGGCGCTCACTTGCTGGGCCTCCAGCGGCAGCCTGAAGCCCTCCGTCGATTCGAGGAAGAACACGACGCTGCTCCCCCTGCTGGCCGCAGACACGACGCGAGAGCGTCCAGTGCACGCCCTCGTCTCTGCCAGCAGCGGCTGCGGCACCACGCTGCTGCGTACTGGCCTGCCGCCGTGGTGCAAGGCTGTCCTGGCGCCGAGTGGCCGAGGCAGCGCTCCACTGGCGCACTGGCCACGCTGGATGAGTTGCTGCTGCATCTTGCTGCTCGTCAATCCTTCTGACTGATCCACGGGCTGCGTGTTTTGTGTTTTCAAGCTGGGCCCCGGTGGATTTGCATGGCAACGTGCGGTGAGCAGAAGCGGCATTGGCACGCGGCCAATTGCCAACACGATGAACCCAATGCAAGCCACTCGGCTCCCTACGACGGGCTCCTCGTCTCGGTGCCTGGGCCACCGCCCAGCGCCGAGCTCGGTGCCCAGGGGGAGTCCCCGCATTGCCGCAGCGGCTGCTCAGGCGGCGGCCTCGTCATGTCAGCAATCGCAGCTGGTGGAGCCGCACCCGTGGCTGCAGCCCATCGCAGCACGCCACAGCCACAGGAACAACAGGCGTGGCGCAGTGCGCGCGTTCGCGTCCATCGCGCAGCAGGGGCAGAAGGCGGAGCAGCAGCAGGATCGGGATCGCACCAAGGGCCGGATGATTTACCTGCCTCAGTCGTTCGCGGAGCTTGTCGACGACGCGGTGCTCAGCGTCAAGGACGGCATCAGTGACGGCCTCTCACGCATGGAGGTGGAGTTCCCCGCCGTGCCTACCAAGATTGACGGTGCGTGGGGCCTGCCGTGTGCGGGGCAGGCGCGGGATGCCCTGCGCGAGTCGGTCAACGGCAGTCAACATCGCACGCAAACCACCGCACGCAGGCTACAAGGGCGCGTCTGACCTCTTCATTGACTCCAACATCCAGCTCTCGCTGGCCGCCGCTCGCCAGGTGCGTGGCAATTGTGGGCGTGATGGGTGGCGTGTGCCAGAGCCACCCATGGAGGGAGGATCCTGACGCCGACGCCCACACACGTGCTCCTGTGCCTGCAGCTGGCCCAGTCCGGCAGGCGCGTGCACGTGCTGATGCCTGACCAGGGCGAGTACGACCGCGCCTACAAGCTGTGAGTTTGCTGGGGATCCGTTGCGACCACTGGCGGTGGGAGGCGGGAACCAGCGCAGGGCCTCTTGTTCCTATTTCAAGCTCACTAGCTCATCAGGGCGCTGCTGCTGCCGCTGCTCACCGTCCCATGTCACCACAGCTTCAAGTCGTCCTTGAGTCTGCTGGGCGAGGGCGTGACCCTGGGCCACCTGCGGGAGAACAGCGCATGGAGCTGGTCGGTCGAGGGCCTGTTCAACGGCTTTGCACCCGACTCAAAGGTGCGGCAGGTCACCTGCCATGCACCAAGGGAGCGCTGGGCGGAGAGCGTGATGCGCGCAGCCTCAGTGACGCTCCCAGCGACCCCCTGGGGGCAGGATCAGAGAAGACGTGTGCGCGTGCGCACCACGTGACGAGTGTGTGCAGGAGGACGGCGAGAAGGCAGACACGTACATCATGATCAACGCCACATGCATCGAGCTGCTCAACGTGCGCGAGTACACGGAAAGGCTGGCGCCACAAGGTGAGTGCTCACAGGAGCTCCGCACCAGGTGCGTTCGCGACCTTGATGCTGTGCACCTCGCAGCGGTGGTGGTGCTGGTGGCTGCGGACACACATTGACCCCCGTCGTGCATCCACCCACCATGCTTGCGCACCCGCAGGCAGCGGCAAGGTGGTGGTGCTGTGGAACCTGGAGCTGGACACGCTGCGTGGCGACCTGGGCCTCCCCGCCTTTCCCAACAAGGAGGTGCACTACGCCTTCCTGGCCACCTTCCGCCCCGTCTTTTACCTGCGCCCGCGCGACTACAGCAAGAGCGTGCCCGTGCCGCCCTACCTGGTCAACTACTCTGGGGCGCTCTTCCGCGAGTATCCAGGGCCCTGGCAGGTGATTTGCAGTGTGGGGCCATGCGCTGTGGGGCCACGCACTCTGGGGCGCAAAGTGGGGCCATGCACTCTGGGGCGCACTGTGGGGCCACGCGCTGTGGGGCGCACTGTGGGGGCACACGCTGTGGGGTGCACTGTGGGGGCACACGCTGTGGGGCCACGCGCTGGGCAAGGGTCAACACAGCATTATGTGGCAGGCCGCTGTCCCAGGCACCAGGTCTCCTGTGCGATAGCCAGATAGATGTCCACGAGTGTGATGCGGGCAGCCATGCTGCACAACCCACTGTTGCGGCTAGCTGACAGCCACCGGCATGATAGCATCAGGCTTGTTGAGATGGCGCGGCGTGGCGTGCATTATGCGTTGCATCGCAGGTGATGCTGCGCCAGGACTCTGGCGAGTACGCGTGCATTGCCGAGGACAAGGTGCGGTACAACCTGGGTGAGGTCAAGGAGGAGCTGCAGGCGGCCATGGGACTCAACACCGAGGCAGAGGGGTCTGCCATGCAGGTGCGTGCAGAGGCTGGCGTGTGCGTGCGTGTCGATGTTTGCATCTGTTTGGGCGCCTCGGCGGGGCCGGAGCCCAACTACCGGGCGTATCAGATGTCGCGCAGCA
>QAXK01006814.1:0-16462 GCA_004335735.1 Chlorella sp. KRBP
GAGGCGCCCAAACAGGTGCATGTATCGACACACACACACACACAGCACAGCATCACACAACGCTAATCGTGCACCCAGGATGCGTACGTTGACCTACAGGCGTGCACACACACACAGCACAGCCTCACACGCAGCTAATCGTGCACCTGTGCCGCGACAGCGTGCAAAGCGAGAGCACAGAGCACAACAAACCAACACATATCACACACAGCACAGCCTCACACGCAGCTAATCGTGCACCTGTGCCGCGACAGCGTGCAAAGCGAGAGCACAGAGCACAACAAACCAACATATATCGCGCGGCAGAGCAGGCGCTAGCCAGGAAGCCCAGCCTCACACGATGCCAATGCGCACCTTTGACAAACGGCATGGCATCCACACAGGCCTGCCCCAGCCCCGGCCCTCTGGAGCACCCACCCGAGAGAGAGCGACACTGCTTGCAGAAAAGACCACCACAGGACATGCCAAGCCCAACGGAGCGGCCAGGGAACACCCCCCAAACATCACCACCCACCTCAAAGCTGATGCGTGGCGAGATGATGAACGGGCCGTCCGTCACCCACTCCTCAAACATCAGCGAGTAGCGCCCGTCGCGGTTGCGCATGCGCAGCCACGTGGTGCACGTCTCGGGGTCCTCTCCGGGAGGCAAAAGGTAAATGTCCGCAAAGTCCTGGTCCACCGTCTCCACCACCGCTACTGCCCCCACCGATCCCGCCGCCCCCGCTGCCGCCGCCGCCGCCGCTGCTGTCCCGTGTGCCGCACCGCTGCCACCTGCCGGCTCCTGCGCACCCGCCGCTGCCGTCGCGGACGTCGCCGCAGTGGTGGAAGCGACGGGCGGAGCAGCAGTAGTGGTGGGGTCGGCAGGGGGTGCTGTGGCTGGTGCTGATGTGGCTGGTGCTGGTGTGGCGGTGGCGGTGAGGGAGGTGGAGGTGGAGGGTGCGTCGGAGGTGGGCAGGGTGACGGACCCAGAGGGGGTGAGGGTGGGTGCTAGGGTTTGCGCCAGGGCTCTCCTCCTGGGGGGCTGTCAGGGCAAAGAGCTGGGCGTTGGCCTGCGGTGAGGCACATCAGCACAACGGAGCAAATGACAGATCAATGCGTGGCAATCATGGATGTGTGGCATTCCAGTGCCGGTCACGGGTCAAATGCCTTTGTTGGTGCAACTTCACCCTTCCATTCATGCCCAGTGCAGTCGTGTACAGGGGCCGCACAGTGCCAGAGAGCGCACGACACCAAGCGCGCCCCGGCAACGCGCCTTTGGCGCAGTTTGTGCACGCCTGTGTCTCACGTCTTTCGCAGTGACCTGCCTGCTGTATGCCTAGCAACCATGCCCGCTTGACGGCAGCATGCAACGAAACGAAACGCACCGGCAAGGTGGCTCCAGGCGGGGAGAAGGGCTGCAACGCCACGCCCACCCTCGCCCGCGCCAACCGCCCAAACGGAGCCGTGCCGCACCCCAGCAGCAGCGCACCGTCCTCCTGCCCCTCCTCCTCTTCCTCCTCCTCCTCTTCCTGCTGCGCTCCACCCACACCTCCCACTCCCAGCCCATCCGCCCCGCAACCACCGCCCTCCACGCCGTGCCGTTGCCCACCATTGCCGCCACCCGCTGCAGCCGGCCCTCCTCGTCCTGCGGTTGTTGCTCCTGCAGACGCCAAGCTGGAAGCCGAGGTGGCTGCAGCCTTGGCAGTCGCAGCCTTGGCAGAGGACGAGGAAGATGAGGAGGAGGAATGTAGAAGTTCAACGCAGCGGATCGGGGCCAGGCTCTTGATCAGCGCCGCATCCAACAGTTTGAAACGAATTGGCCCTGTAGGGCCCTGCTGCTGTTGCTGCTGTGGGTTGGACGCTCCTGAAGCCTCCACAGCAGCTGGTGCCGCGCCACCAGTCAAGCTGGTGTTGGTGGTAGGGTCGGCGGTGGAGGTGGAGGTGAGGTGTGCTGGCAGGCTGAGCAGTTGGCTGTTTGCCTGGTGGCTCCCCAGGAAGAGGAGTGTGCTAGGACCACCAGAGGGTGCTGCGCCGGAGGCGCCAGGTCGCTCCCCTGGACGGGTGGGTGGGGAGGGCGGGTGAGGGAGGGAGATGTGGAGGAGGAGGGAGGGCGGAGAGACGGGGCCACGGACCGTGACGTGCTGGGCAAAGGAGCCTCGGCGCCCGCCCACGTGCAGCACGTGCAGGCCTGCGCACGCATCAGTTCATTTTTCGCACACAAAGTCACTTGAGTGGGAGATCAGACCTCTCGTAGAGATATTCCAAGGCCTGAGGCGCCTTGTTTGTGCTTTCTGAAGGTTTTGCTACGTGTGCCTCTGCCTGGAGCGAGTGTCTTGGCAAGTTGGCTCTTGGCAAGCTGGCAAGCTGGCTCAGGAGCGTTCTTGGCAACTGATGCCAGAACACGCATCTGATACGCCCGGTAGTTGGGCTCCGGCCCCGCTGAGGCGCCCAAACAGATGCAAACATCGACACGAACACATGCGGCATCAGAACAAGCACCAGCACCCCGCCCACGCTTGTGCTCATTGTGTGGCTATCTCATTGCAAGCGGTCGCTCCCCCCTCCACGCACCTGACATGGAGTCGCCCAGCAGCAGCCTCATGCCCCCCTGCCCATCCACCGCCGCCACCTCCTCCATGCACGTCGGCACCCCCGCCAGGCTCAGAGCCATCACCTCATACCTACCCGGCCCTCCCTCCCCCACCATCCCCGGCACGCCTCCAAACGCCGCCACATCCATGCCTGCACTGCCTCCCGCACTCGACCCAGCACCAGCACCTGCTGCTGCGGCGGCAAGACCAGGTGCGGCCGCAGCGTGCACATCGGCAGCCCTGCCACCAACTGGCCCCCCAGCAGGGCTGCCCTGCGGCGGTTGGTGCGGCGGTTGAGAGGAGGAGGAGGAGGAGGAGATGAGCAGCAGGGCTGTGCTGCTGACCACCAGCAGGCCTGCTGGCAGGGCTGGCGTGGCCGGTACGGCGCGGAGCAGCTGCGTGGAGGGGTGGAGGTAGCGGCAGGACCAGGGCCCCTCTGCCAGCTGCATGTCTGAAGCTTGGGATGCTGAGGTGGGCGGGTGAGGGCCTGCTGCCCTCGCCTGCACTGCCTGCTGCTGCTGCTGCTGCTGCTGGGGCTGTTGGCGGAGCGCCAAGAGTTGCTGCTGCTTGCGGGGCGTGGGGAGGGCGCTGAGCAGCTCCAGGCACTCGACGTCCGTGGCGGTGTACCCAGGGCCTGCAGCCGAGCGTGGGCACCCAGGTGACGAGCAACACAGTGCCATCTAAGCCATCATACCCAGTTGTTTGAGCCCCACTGGGTACATCTGAAATGCCCCTGTAATCCCTATGGTGGTCCCCACAGCGGTGGGTATCCATTCGGCTGTAGAAGGCTCGCAAGCGCACCTGTGACGCGCATGAGCAAGGAGAGCAGCGCGCTGCGCTGTCCCTGCCCCAGGGGGTCCCCACAAGGCTGTAGCTCCAGCGCAAGCACGTGGGACAGGTGGGGGGGCTGAGAGGAGCCACGCTGGTAGCCTGCGCACAGCCATAAGAGGGCGGCAGGTACACACTCGCTGTGCGCCCTGTCCTCGCACGCACACGGGGGCAGATCGCCTCCCGATTGCCTGGTCTTGCGGATGCGTTCAGCTGCTGCCTGCTAGCCTATACCACGCACTTGGCTTGCAGACCGTGGCGCAATCGCGCAGGCTGAAGGCCGTCGAGCACTGCAGCAGTGGCGCCCAACCGCCACGCGCCGAGGACGGGCCCCCTGCCTGTGCCGCCGCTGATGTGTCAGGCAGCAGGATTCTGAGCACGTGCACGTGGCCGGAGTGGAGTGCCAGTGCCAGCAGCAGGCAGGTGGGCGAGAGCGCCAGGACGCGGCTGCAGCACAGACCGTCGAGGCGCTTGCTCACGGCATCTGGAGGCAGAGTGAGCTGCACAGCACTCAGCTCCTCCAGCCTGAGCCCTGCATGCTGCTGCTGCTCCTGCGTGCTGCTGCGTGCGGGGTGGCGCACAAGGCGGGCCAGCACCGCGCGCCCCAGAGCCGCGCTCACGAGCAGCAGCAGCTCGCGTTGCGGCGCGACAGCGCTGGCGTCCTGCTGCTGCTGATGGTGTGGCTGCGCTGGCGCGAGCGGCACAGCGAACACGGCATCGAAGCACTCGAAGAGCGGCACTAGCTCCACCTCCCCAAGGGCCAGCTCCTCCTGAGCTCCTGCATCTGCGCTGCTGCTAGTGCTGGTGGCATAGACCCACAGCCGGTCGGAGGCCAGCGCCACGAGCTGCGGCGCCCGCTGATCTGCTCCGTCCTCATGCTGCAGGAAGGCGCCCACGGCCGCGCCGGTCACCACAGTGGCCGGGTGCTCCTGGCTCACCAGCAGCGCCATTTCTGCTGCTAGGCGCTGCCTGGGCTGAATTGCCGCATCGCGGCTCCGCTTTGGCGTGTGCCGTGAGTGCGGAACCTGACTCGTGTGTGCATGGAGGTCCACGACCTCGGCCCACGGCAGGACAAGGCTGAGCAGCACCTGCTGAAGCTCCTGTTCAACAAGCTTGCAGATGGCAGTCACTGAGTGCCTCACATGAGGTCGAGCAAAAGTCACGTTGGGCGCGCAGGCAAGTCACTCAAGCCTCCCTGCACAAAGGCTGGTGCTTTGTGCACATCCCTGCACAAAAGCTACTGCTGTGGGCAAGGGGGAGAAGGAGGGTGGTGCTGGTGGTGCCTCTTCTTCCTGCACTCGCATTCGTCATCATCCGAGCCAGGCGATGGCGGCACGCCCGCGTTTGCGGAGGGTGGCGGCGGCGGGGAGGGCATGGTGGGCGGGCGGGCCATGCTGACGTCCATGCCCGGCAGCCACGTGCCTTGGCCCTGGCGCGGCACGGTGACGATCACGTTGGTGCCGAGGTGGGTGGGCGCGGCGCTCTTGGCACTGCCCTGCACCTGGGTCCCCTGCAGCACACGCAGCACGCCATGCAGCACGACTTGTGGTATTGGCATTGATATTGGTATCTGCTTGCCAGACATGGCTGTACCAGATGTTAAGCTCAACACACACGCCACGCAGGTGCAAAGCTCAGGCTCGACGCGTGGCACGTGGCGTTGTTGGCGGTTTAAACAGCGCAAAAAGGAGCCCTCACGTTTGGCCCCTGGACGACAGGGATGTCCTCGGGGATGATGAGCGGAGCACGGACAAGCTGCGTGATCGGCGCTGGCGGTGGTGCGGGGCCAGCAGGAGGCGGGGTCGAGGGAGGCACGCCCGCAACGACGGATGGAGGGGCCGTGGGGGTGGAGGTGGCGGTGGCGTTGGCAAGCAGGTGCCTGCGGCTGGTGCCAGTGGTGGCGGTGGTGGAGGTAGAGGGCACGGGGGAGGAAGAGGTGGGGGAGGAGGAGGGTCCCTGGCCAGTGAGGAGCAGCTGCGAGAGGGTGGTCTTGTTGTTGGGCAGGAGCTGGTCGGGGAAGGTAAAGGTGTGGAGGAGCTGCTGGGCGGTGCTGCCGGCGGGGACGGCGTTCCTGCGCGTGCACACAAACACGGCAAACATCGCACAGATTACAATCACAAAGAGCGCACGCAGTGTGTGTGTAGCTCGCAAACGCAGAGCGGCACGCAACAGGGTGCGCTAGACGAGACATGCGGCTGCTGGCCCAGGAAGCCATTAGAACGTTGCATTGCGCGGACACAGTGCTGCCTTGGTTGTTGCGGCCTGAAGCCCCGTTTGCAAGCTACGCACACGTACGTTGCTGTATGGGCATGGCGTGCCATTCCCAAGCCCCTCTCGCACACGCAGGCACGCACCTGACAATGACTTTTGCTCCCGTCACGTCCACCACCTTGATGTCCCACCCGTACGGTGCGGGCGCAGGCAGCGTGCCCACCTCCCACGCCGCGCCAAACGTGTTGTTCATGGAGAGCCATCCCTTGACGTCGTCCGCCTGGTCGCTGACAGGACCCTGGCGCGTCACCAGGAGCCGCATCGGGTCGTCATCGCCACCCTCCTGCAGCTGGCCGTCACCACCAGGCAGCCCAACGCTGGCAGCGCCGCTAACCACGTCCGCAGGCGTGGTGGTGGTGGTGGCGGCAGCGGCGGTGGTGGTGGTGGTGGTGGTGGTGGTGGCGGTGGGAGCGGCGATGGTGCTGACGCCGTGCGTGCGCGCGCTGCCCCCGGCGGCGGTGGCGGCTGGGATGGAGGTGGTGGCAGAGGGAGTGGAGGTGGGGGCGGGGCCTGTGGTGTGGGCGGTGGTGGGCGGTGGTGGGGTGCTTGAGGCGCGGATCGAGACGCTGGTGATGCCACCGTCTCCCTCGACGTTGGTGACGGAGAGGCGCAGCCAGCCTGACTTGTCCCAGGCGTCCACGCGCACGTACACACCCTCTGGAGGCTCGCACGGCACCTGGGGTGCATTTGACACGACACGCACAGTGGTGGCACCTTGGTCCTTGGTGCCTTGACGCGGCAGCGGGCTGCCCAGACATGCACGTGGCTCACACGCACACAGTTGAGGCGCATTAGGGCCCTCGCGAGAACAGAAGGGCAGTGGATGTACGTACCTGCTTGTAGGCGACCTGCACCGAGCCGAACCTGGTCCTGGCAATCTCCTCGAAGCCAAAGGCGTGGAGGTTGAGGGTGTGTGGCGCGCACGACGGGCACGTGTCCACCACCAGCACGGTGAGCACGGGTCCGCCTTGGTCGCTGCTGCCGCCTGCCTGGAACGGCACGCGGCACGCCTGTGTGCAGGCACGCAAGACGGCGCAAGACGGGCAGGTCCTTTCACGTGTTCAAACGTGCGGCTCCACACCACCACGTGCGCAGTGCGACGCACCTTGGGCGTGGGGTCAATGCACTTGACTGCCACGCAGGTGCCGCACCCGTGCTGCGGGCGCGCGGTGGCAAGCAGGCTGCCAGGGGCCACCCCCACCACGCCGTGGAAGGGCCACAGGCGCATGTCCACAGGCCCGTAGCCGCACGAGCCTGCGCGCAGGTGCGGCCAAGGGAGCGCAGCACTCGAGGTCCGCAAGGTTCGCCTCTCCGACAGCTCTCTCCCTCTCGTTCGGCCTTGCGCGCTGCATCCTCACCCGCGGGCAGCGTGGCGTTGTACAGCGTGTCCAGGCCGTCCTGCGCTCGTTCGCACGGTGTGTGCGCAAGGCGCGGGCAAGGGCGATGGCTCGCAAGCTGTCGTTCATCGCGCCCCCCCTCCCTGCACGCGCGAGCCCCACACACCAACTCACCTGTGGGCCACCTGCGCGCGCACACAAGGACACGCACAGGGCACCGCGTTCAGGGGGCCGCTTTGGGGCTGCGCGAGCGCACCTTGCGGCAGGTCACGCCCTCTCTCCCCAACCACACCAAGGACGCGCGCACCGAAGAACGTGGCCGTGCCGTTCTCCCAGCCGGAGAGCGCGACGCTGGGCCTGTAGACCGCGGGCACCTGCAGCGCCGAGGCCGACGCCAAGGCGAGCAAGGCGCACGCGACCGTCGCGGCGACTGCTGCTGTGCGGCGCCGCATCGTGGTTCTGCGTGTGCAGGATGATGGGTTCTGCGCGACTCTTCGTGCGCAGAGTGTTCTCCTTTCCCCTGACCTCCTGCTCCTCCTCTCTGCATCAAGCCCTCGAGTGTGGGGCAGCTGCAAAAGCGCGTGCGAGCGCGTAGCCCCTCGCACTACTACGAGAGCACGCTCGCATTCTGAGCACGCCCCGCCGCAGAGCTGCAGTCGCAGAGCTGCACACGCTTCTTTGCACTTCGGAGCGCAACGACTTTCGAGATGCACGTCGTCAAGCCAACGCAGCGCAACCAGGGGCTCACGCGCGCGCAGCCAGGCGCGAGCCAGCACCGCCCAGCGACAATCGTGCGTGCAGCGCGCGAGCCGTCGACGTTCGTGGAGCGTGTCGCGGCAGCAGTGCCGGACGACGAGGACTGGAACCTGGTGCGCGCAGAGGGGAGAGGGGCTCCTGCAGCAGGCGACACTCAGCAGGCAGGACTTCACTGAGTGCTACTACAACGGTGTGCTGCCTCTGCTTGCAGGTACTGAACGCGGTGGCCCGATGCCACGCGCCGGTGGCGCCGCGTCCTGCAGCCGCCCCGGAGCAGCCCCAGGAGCCCCAGGAGCACTCCAACGTGGTGCCGCTCTCCAGCTACTTCATGGACTTCGTGGCTTCTGACGACGAGGTGCGCCTGCGGAGCCTTTCCTCCGGCACCTGATGTACGCCGATGACGCACGCAGTCATTGCCTGCCTCTCCCTCGTGCTGCGTGCACAGGTGGGCTGGGAGGAGCGCATCCACAAGCACCACCTGGACAGCGCGCTGGGCCCCCGGCCCCAGCCCCGCAGCCGCAAGCTCATCCGCCGCCGCCTGGCTCCAAAGGGCGCCACGGCGCTGCAGCAGCAGCAGCAGATGCAGCTCGAGCACATGCTCTCCAGCGGGGACCCGCAGGACGACGAGGTGAGGAAGGACCCATGGCACGCGTCCTCCCTCCCACTTATGCGACCATCACGTGCCAGATGACTCTAGGCGTTGGCGCCCCTCCCTCACCTGTGGCCCCGCCTCTGCAGGTCTTCAGCATGCACCGCGACCTCCTGGCCTCCGTGGAGCAGCGCGCCATCATCCCCCCGCCCTCCACCTCTGCTGACGTCACTGCCGCCCTGGACGCGCTCGGGGCCTCCCCTGCTGCTGGCACGCAGCAGCACGAGGGCAGCGAGCAGCAGCAGCAGCAGCAGCGGGGCAGGGACCCCAGGCCGAGCCTGCGGCGCGCGTTGCAGGCCATCCGCCTGCCTGCCTCCCGCTCCCCCTCCCCTTCCCCGCCCCTTCCATCACTCCCTCCCCGTCCCTTTGCTGCCGCCGCGACCTCCCCACCAGTGCAAGCGGAGCAACAGGGCAAAGAGGGGGAGCAGCAGGAGGGTGCTGACGAGATGTGCGGTGATGTGCCGTGCGTGCTGCTGGACCCAGAGCTGGGCGTGGTGAACGACCCGGACGCCTTTGGTGACCCCGTGGCGCGTGACGAGGTGAGGACTGATGACTGACTAGCTGGGGCGAGGGTGGCGCAGCTGCTGCTGCTGCTGTGTTTGTGTCCTGTGTTTACTGCGGTGGGCAATGCGTCTGCTGTCCCTCCAGTGTGCTGGAGCGTGGCGCGTTGGAGCAGTTCATGTGTCACACAAAGGCGTGACACATGTGCTGCTTCTGTGGTGCTGTGCTGGTTTGCTTGACCGCAGGTGCTTCACCAGGTGCACGGCTCGTCGTTTGGCTACCGGCTGGCAGACGACTCGGTGGACGCACGCTTCACCTTTACCAACGGCAGCAGCGGCAGCACCAGCAGTGGTTCGGGCTCCGGTGCCCAGAGCAGCGGGAGCGGCATTTGAACTGATGCGCGCTTCACCTGCACCAACGGCAGCACCAACGGTGGCCCTGGCTCCCAGCGCCAACGCCCAGAGCAGCAGCGGCGGCGGCATCTGAATACCAGCCGCAGGGAGGCAACAGCGGTCCTGCGCACATACATAATGAGCCCCTGTCTGATGGTGGGTAGTGGTGGAGAGGACGCAGCGACGCCAGTGCGTCTGCACAACGGGACCCAAAATGACGCATGTGATTGTGCCGCATTTCCTGTGAAGGCTGCTGCGAGCCTGGCAGGTCTGCGCGACTCACTGTTTGTTTGTGATGATGCCTCTGCCTCTCTCCGCTGCCACGCGTGCCACCACATCAATGCTCCTTGTTCCGCTTGCGAGCCAGCTTGCGTGTCAATGTTTGGGGTGGCAGCAGTATGCCGACATCTCTCCCTCTCTCTCTTGAGCGTGGCGCCTTTTGGGGTTCCCGCGTGCTTTCGTGCCATTCATGTTGTTCAACCTGTGCCTTGCCACCCTGTCTATTCTTTGTTCCCGCTGCTGCCGCTGCACACTTGTCTCATCCCCGTCTTCTTTGCCTGCGTGCTCGTTCCAATGCCGCTTGCACACTGCGCGGCGCACCGTCCTGAGCCCTGAGTTGCACGTTGTAAATGACGTGGCAAGAGCGTCCCGAGTGTGTGGCAATCGCCGTGTGTACAACAAGCCGCGGCCAGTGTCCGCGCAAACAATATACCAGTCTCAAGTACAGCCCGTCACAGCACGCACGCAGCGCCCTGATTGGTCAAGGTAGCCGGCTGTCATGCATGCCGCTGCCTGCCCCCACCGCGCCCGGCCCCGCCGTGTCGTGGTGCATGCTCGCCATGACGTCATGCCTGGACCCCAGCATGTGCTGCGTATGCGCGTACAGCGCGCCGCTGCTGTGGTGCGTCATGCGCAGCAGGCTGCCCACCACCAGCAGGTGCATGATGACGAGGTAGGCAAACGTGCCGAGGCGCGCCGGCGTGCTGCCAAACACCAGCTGGCCGAACATGTACATGAGCTTGTCAGCAAAGTGCAGCTGGCTCTTCTGCCGCTCACGCTGCTCGCCCTGCAGGGGCATGAGGCATCATTTGGAAAGAGGACGCAGCCGCCGTCAGTGGCGCGCTGCTTGCCTGGCCCATGTCACGACAATCGGCTGAAGTCACATGCAAAAACTGGCTAAAATCACAGCCCGCGGTCATGCATACCAGTGTGTGTGGCGCGCTTTACACACGAGCACACCCACCTGGAACTCCTTGAATGGGTTGATGCCCTCGTCATACAGCCGCCCGTAACGCCGCTCCGCGTCCGCCCCCACCTCCACGTCCCCCCCGCCCTTGGCGCCCGCCCCCGCCCCCGCTCTCCCGCCGCTGGGCCCGCCCTGCTTGAAGCCGTGCACGTACCTGCACACAAAACGTACACGGCAACACAGCATACGTCAGCAACTGCCGGTGTCCTGCGACAACACCAGTTCATACAAAAGCCAATGCGGCGAACGGCCCCAGGCGACTTTGTAGCAAGAAAGCACACCACCTCCCCACGCAAGGGCGGCAGGCACACCTGAGCCGCTCCACCAGCGCAATGTTGTCGGCTCTCGCCGCTGCTGCCTCGCTGCGTGCTGCCTGCAGCTCTCCCTTGGTGCGCACCACTTGTTCTTCCAGCTCGTGCACGCGCGCACGGAACCTGCACACGCACACCACACGCAGTGGCAGCAGTAGCAGCAGCAGATCGCACCGGCACCAGCACTGCACATGTTGCGCTGTCCTCTGAGAATCCGCAGGCCACTACGTCGACACCAGGCCCTCTCTCTATACCACTTGGATGGCAGAAGGAGCACACTGCTGCTGGGACGACCTCCCTCCCTGCCTCCCTTCCACCATCCTGCTCACCTGTCTCTCTGTGCGCACACCACGCGCACCATACTCGACTCTGCAGCCTCCTCGCCTGCTCCTGCCGCGCCACCTTGCCCCTCCTCCCCACTCGCTCCATCGCCCGTCGCCAACAGCCCCGAGAGCTGCGCACGACTGCCCGCTTTACTCCGATCTGCAAAGCAGCACAGAGGACACGGCGCTAAGGCGGAGAGCACCACCAGCTCACCCACGCACTCAAACACACACGCAAGTGCGCAGCACAGCGCGCATGCCGCGTTACCGCAGCACACCCTGGCTGCACCATCCCCACTCCACTGCATGGGCAAATGCCCCGTTACACACACCTGCTGCGGGCGTGCTGGTGGGTGCGGCGCCCCACCCCTTGCGTGATTCAAGCAGGTCCTCCTCTAAGCGCGCCACCAGCGCCACCTTCTCACCCAACTGCGTGCACCAGGACGCCACGCCAAAGCACACACTGGATCAACAGCTGCGCACACAAGTACTCTGAGCATGCCACCACCACTGTGCTCCGGGGCTGTGCGCATTGCTATTGTTGCTGCTGCTGCTGCTGCACAAGCGTGCGCGTGTGTGCCCGCGCCTCTGTGCCCCTAAAACCCGTAAGAGAGAAGCAGAGGTCAGGAGCACGACGCTCACCTGCGCCTGCAGCTGCATGACCTGTGCTGCCGAGGAGTCGAGCTGTGCCCGCGTGTCCACCACTTGAAGCTTGGTGGTGGTGAGCGCGTGCTCCAAGTGCCTGCACCACCCGCACGCACGCGTGGCACGCACACATCAGTCAATGCAGCCTCACGCACCACAGCCCTCGCACAGCATCGCTGCAGCATCATGACACCTGTCGTGAACCCCTGCAATGATCATGATGATGATGACACACACACACACAGCCTGCCTGCTCGAGCCCGCTCGCATCCCCTTCCTCCCACAACAGTGCGTTGCCACGGCAGGCACTACCTCCTTGCACCCAGTCGCCAGCCTGCGCTACACTGCACACGCGAGCTAGCTGACATGCCCCTCACCCTCCTGCCCTTCGCGCCTGTTCTTCTGCAGCAGCATGGCCTCCAGTGACCCAGGCGCCAGGCTGCCCCCCGCGCCCCCGCCCCGCCCTGCACCGGCCTGGCTGCCGCCCCGCTGCTGGCCGCCCTCCTCCCCGTCGCCCATGTCGTCCTCGGCTAGGGCGTTGAGCCCCACCGCCTGAAGCATGCGTATCTGTGACCGCAGCTCCTCCACCTGCGAGAACAAGGTGTGTGTAGAGGGCGCACACACAGAGTTGGTGTTGTCTGTCGCATATATGGCGTGTTGGCAGAGTGTGCAAGCTAGCCTGGTGCCCTTCTTGGCTGCCACCCTGGCCGACCACCGCAGCTGTTCCTGCTGCGTAAAGGTGCTTCCGCTTCCCTCCCATCACCACTTCACCACCACCACCACCCCTACCACCACTGAGCACCACCAGCATGGCGCACCAGTTGGTTGGTTGGTCGGTTGGCGAGTTGCTCCTCCAGCGCCCTGGCGTGCTGCTCGGTGGCCTGCATGGACGCCCGCAAGCCCTCAACCCGCGCCTCCCACATGCTGTTGGCTTGGTCAAGCTCCTGCCTCAGGCTAGTCACCTGCACCACACAACACCATTTGCACAGCACAGGCCCAAGCATCCACACATGTGAGGGGCGCACCGTGCCATTGCGTGCTGCGCCCCAGTGCTGCGTGAAGTGGCCCCTAGGGTTACGCTAGGGTTGCGCTGCGCACCTCTAGCCGCAGCCGTGCCGCCACCTCCCGCTGCGTGTACAGCTCCTGCCGCATGCTCTCCTCCACCACCGCCGCCAAGCCGCCCACGATGCCTGCTGCTGCTGCGGCGCCGGACGCCTGCCCCTGCAGCGCCCCACCCTCCCCGGAGCCACCGCCGTGCCCTGCTGCTGCTGCTGCCGTGCCGGGGCCGGTGGTGAGCTGCTGCTGCAGCTGCTGCTTCTCGCGCTCCAGGGCCATGAGGCGCTCCTGCGCCCGGTCTAGCTCGGCGGACGCCAGCTCCAGCTCCGACTGGCGGCTCATACGCTCGTCCTCGCCCTGGGACTGCATGGCAAAGAGCTGGTTCTGCGTGGCGGTGTGCAGCTTCTGCATCACGGCCAGGCTGGCCTGCGCCTCCGCCAGCATGGCCGTGAGCTGCGTCTCCCGCTCCTGCATCTGCGCCAGCCGCGCAGCGTCCGCCTCCGCCACGGCCTGGACGCGCACCTCGTCGATTTCCATCCCTTTCTCCTCCAGCGCCGCCTCCAGCTGCCGCACCTTGTCCTCCAGGCGCCTGATCGTCAGGTCCTGGTTCTTGATCGAGGCTGCCTCCGCTTCGAAGTCGGCCAGCTCCGCCGAGAGCTTCCTGTTCTGCGCCTCCAGGTCCGCGACGCGCGAGGCCGTCTCAAAGGCCAGGGCCAGCGCCGGTGCGGGGTCTGGCGCCTCATACAGCTTCTGGTAGAGCTCGAGGAAGGCCGACTCGCTGTGCTTGCACCGCTTGGTAAGTCGATCGATTTCTTCCTGGTATTGCTTCAGCAGCGCGCCCAGGCCCTTGACAGGCGTGTCGCCTGCGGTGCGCTTGAACTCGCGCGTCGACTCGGCCAGCTTGCGCCGGTTCTGCAGCGCCTCGTCCTGGAACTCCGCGATTTTCAACCCAGTGTCGTCCATCCTGCCCCGCAGGCTCTCCAGGTCCAGCTCAGCCCAGCACTTGTAGACCGCTGACAACGTGGTGGGCTGCATCCCATCGCCAGTGGGGGCCCCTGGGCCAGGCATCAGCACGCCGTCCACCATGCCGGATCGCGGGCTCCGCTCCGCTGCTCTCTGCTGCTGCTGCTGCGTGCCGCTGCTACATCCAATTGCGCTGCTGCGTGTGAGTGTGCCACCGCTCGCTCTGAATGCCACTTGCATGCGCACAAGGTGGGACGCACGCATGGTTGCCGAACGCCACGACAGAAGCAGCCACATCACCCATCAACACGTTGGCGCTTGCTGTCGTGCCCATCGCCCTCGCCTCCCTCTCCTCCTGCCGCCCCTGCTGCTGCTGGTGCCGCCGCCCGCCCGTGGAAGGCCACCGCCTTGGGCACCCGGAACGTGATGCAGAGCATCAGCTTGTTGGGCGCCACGTCGCGCACTTGGTGCACGGTGGGCTCCTCGTCAAAGGGGCCGCCAAGGTAGTGCTGGGCGCGCTCCAGCACCGCTGCAGGCACCAGCACAGCACGCACACACAGGCATCGTCACCTCACGCGTCCCAGCACCAGCCACTGAGTGGCCTACCACACACACGCAGCTCAAGACTGCGCACAGCCTACCTCTCCCGGGTTTGCCAGCTGCGGACCCCACCAGCAAAAGCCGACGGAAGCTGACACAGCAAAGCGGGAACCCACCTTCCTGCGTCATTGCGGCCGGCTTGAACGTGTACACGTGCACCAGCGGCAGCTGCCTTCCCTGCCACGTGGCCGGGTCGAACGCCCCGTTGAACGCGTCCAGGAACTCAATGGCGCTGGCCGGCAGGTTCATCACCGCGTGCTCAAACAGCAGCCCACCCTTTGGCGCCTCAAAGCCCTCGGGCGCGGGAGGGACGTCTTGGAGGTCCCACATACTGGGCTGGGAGGGCCCCCCGGCCTTGCTAAGGATCATGCCTGGCTTGATCACCTCCCGTCGCTGCACAGGTTCTTGTTGCTGTTGCGGCGCCGCCGCTGCGCTTTCTGTGGCGGGCGGCGGCAGTGCCCCGTCGCCGTCGCCTTGCTGCTGTTGCTGCGCTTCCGCTTGCGCGGTGGCAGCGCCGTCTGTGTGGGCGGTGGGCTGTGCGGAGGAGGAGGGCATGGGCGGCGCGTGGCAGATGAGGCGCACAAAGGCGCGTGCGTCCATGTTGAAGACGTGCACGCGCTTGGCCACGTTGTTGAGCTTCACGTTGGCGGCCATGTAGCGCGTCGAGGCGGGGTTGAGGTCGTTGGCATACACCTGGGAGCAAGCAGGCATTGTGAGGACGATGACAGCGCAGCACAGCTGCTTGGCTCTGTACGAGGCCATGCCCATACAGCGAACGGTACCGACCAGGCAGCCAGCGACCACAGACAAACAAACCACTCTGTGGCCTGGCCTACATGTCACGCCGTGCACCTCGCTTGCTGTCAGAGCAGAGTGGCCCTCAACCCTGGCGCGCACGCACCTGGCATCCCTGTATGGCGGCGGGGACAGCAAACGGCCCAATGCCCGCCATCATGTCCACCACCACCTCCCCTGGCCGGAAGTACCTGTCCACCAGCCGCTTGTGCTCCATCTCAAGGCGGGAGTTCCAGTACACCTGTGTGCACACCCGGCAATGCGCAGGCCAGACGCCACCAACACATTGCCGGTGCTGTGTCCACGCGCATCTGTTGCTGCTCGAACCAAGGCATGCGCCGGCTGCCAGCAGGTCAAGGCGTGATGTGGCGCCAGCGTGTGGGTGCATGCCCCATGCGTGGGGGCATTGGGGCAGGCCTGCAGAAGCTAGTATGCACAGCACAGCAGCCGTGCGCACCTGGGCAAAGTCGAGTCGGAAGCGCAGTCCATGCTGCACCACCTCTGTCTCGGTGCGCGGCTCCCCCGCCAGCAGCTCCATGGTGAAGACGCGGAACTCGGTCTCAATGGCGCCAACCTGCAGCAGCAGCAGCAGCAGCAGCAGCAGCAGCAGCACACAGGGCGGGGTGTTGACTCAATGGCAGCAGCAGAGCATGTGCCACGGAGTGAGGAGGTGTGGCCCCATGGTGGTCGGGCGGGCAAGCAATAGGGGTGAGGGGAAGGGTGCAGACGTGTGGACCGTTGGAGGTCGACTGACGCCTGGGCCTCACCTTGTTGATCACGGTCTTGATGGCGGGGTTCTTGTCCACCAGCACCTGCACAAACGCGGGAGCAAGCAGCACTGTGCTCTCTCACACAGCCTTCAGCTTGCTCCCGCCCTGCGCCGCTTGTTGCCCTGCTGATAGATAGCGAGGGGTGCTGCGGCCCTTGCCCGTGCCCCCTGCTGCGCCTCAGACCTCCCCCTCCTTCACAACGCACCTGCCCGATGAGCAGCTTGTGGGGCAGCTGGCTGTCCTTGAGGTTGAGGTGCGCAATATGGCCCACTTGCTCAAACGAGTTGGGAGGGTCCACGCCCGCCGGCAGCAGCTTCTGCGTGTGTGCAAGGAGCACACACAAAAAAAGCAGCATGCCTGAGCACCTGTCCACCGTCAGCAGCAACCGTCAGCAGGGCTACACGAACGGTGCTAGCGTGCCTACATGAACATCCCCATCCCCATCCCCA
>QAXK01006823.1:0-12051 GCA_004335735.1 Chlorella sp. KRBP
GGGCATGGCTGCTTGGCATACCAGGCAGGTCACTGTGGAAGACGCGAGACACACGCAAGGAGGCCGCGCCCGCCTTGAAGCCCACCACCCACAGCCAGCATGCTGCGCACCTGTGTGGAAGCCGCGCCCGCCTTGGAGCCCACCCACAGCCAGGCGCGGCCACCAGACACAACCAGTACTTGGGCAGTTGGACACAGCGCCGTCCTGCTCGCGTTAGGGACACGGAGACAAGTGCAACGCACGAGGGAAATCAGGGCCAGCTGATTGGAGCAGCTTCTCCCAAAGCTGAGTGGCCCACTGAACTACCCTTCCACACCCACCCGCCCGCCGCACCCCATCACCTGCTCACCTGCTGGGTGGGCTGGTGCCGCCCCCCTGCACCTTGCCCCCCTCCACCGCAAACAGCAGCGCAGGCTTGGCCTCCCCGTTGGCCCCGCCGCCTGCCCCGTTTGTGGCCCCTCCGGCGCCCCCGCCGAGTGCCAGGGCTGCAGGAACAGGCCCGTCCACCGTGGTGATGGCCTGAGCGGCGGCGGCGGGGTCGGCGGCGCCCAGCAGGGCGTAAAAGGCCAGCGCGTCGGGTGATGTGATGTCTTCCTGGTCCATCACGGTAAGCTGCGTGGCGCAGGGTGGGTGCGGCGCATGCAAGGAACAAGAGTCGAGAGGTGTGCAGGTCGCCGAGCATGGAGTAGGGCATAGAGTAGGGCGTATGCGCATGGGCAGGGACACTCCATGGCACCATCCCCCAGGGCGTGCGTGGCTGTAAGCAACTCAGCCACAGCTCGTACTTGTTTCGGCATTGTCGTGCAAACTACGCGGAGGTGGCAAGGCTGTGCGCGAACTCGCTGGCCTCCACACAAGCAGCCACGTCCTCCTGGCCATGTGTTGGCTGCCCCTCTTCCTGCTCCTGCTCCTCCTCCTCCTTTTCCTGCCCTCCAACTCACACGCAGCTGGCCACGGTTGCTCCTGAACGTGTTTGCCGTGTCGAGCGCCTTGGTCTTCTCCCTCAGGCCCGCGCTGCCGCCGTGCCACACGTACAGCGTGTTGCTCTGGGCGTCGTCCAGCACAAAGGACGCGTTGGTCATGAGGGCGGCAGGGCCAACCTGCACCTCCACCACCTGCGGCCAAGCCACCACGCCGCACCACCACATGCCTTGCAGATGCTCACGAGGCCGGCCTGCTGCACGCGTGCCCTCAGGCGGCTCTGCTGCCACAGGGCGGAGGAGCTGCACTGCTGACGGTTGTGCAGGCACGAGCAGCGTGTGGCCCCCCAAGGCGAGCCCATGCACCTGTCCCAATCGCCCCCAAGGCGAACCCATGCACGCACCTGTGCCGGTGGCCCCCAACGCGAGCCCATGCACCTGTCCCAATCGCCACCAAGGCGAACCCATGCACGCACCTGTGCCGGTGGCCCCCAACGCGAGCCCACGCATGCACCTGTCCCAATCGCCCCCAAGGCGAGCCCATGCACGCACCTGTTCCAATCGCCCCCAAGGCGAACCCATGCACGCACCTGTGCCGGCTTGCCGGGCGCGGGCGACTTGATCGCAAACAGCTTGGCCGACTGCTTGTTGGCGGCGGCAGCGCTGCGGAAGCCAGAGGCCACGCCGCCCTGCTTGAACTTGAGCAGCCCACCGGAGAAGAGCTGCAGCAGTGAGCGTGTGCAACAGTGCCATGGCATGGCTCGCCGTGAGCATAGTGCAGGGAATCGAGGAACGGCTGCAAGGAGTCGCGGTGCACTCCTGAGGAGATCGCGTGTGGATCACGCCATACACACTAATGCAAGTGCAGTGACAGCTGCTGCCTTGCTGCTTTTGCCCTGTTGACACGCTGCTGGTGCCTTGCTGATCTGTTTTGGACACACGTAGGCGGGCGAGAGCGGGCACGCACTCACGTTGCAGAACTCTGGCGGCTCCTCGCCCTGCACCACGTGCACCTGCTGAGGCGAGCCTCCCAAGGCGTCGTCCAGCTCCTGCAGGCGAGCAAAGGCAGGCCATCAGCAGAGAGCAGATCGCGCGTCGGGTGCACCCCGGATCATGCGGCCTGTGGGGCCTGTAGGAGCCAGGTGAGCTGCGTGTGCTCACCTTGGCAAAGATGGCGCTCGCAGCGACCTCATCCTGTGACAAGCAGGGCAGCAGGGGGCACACGTTGGGTGTCTGACCCTTGGCGGACGCAACCGTCGCTTCCCGTTCACGTACCGTGGATGAGTCCTTGCCCTGCCAATAGAAGATGACTCGCTTGACTCCCGTGTCTCCCTTGAGCTGCTGCAGGACCACACTGCGCGCACAAGTGGTCCGGCAAGCGCATCAAGATCACCGGGCCGTCGCGCGAGGGAGAGGAGCATCGGCTCAGCGCGTACTCACTAGCTATCGCCATTGTTGAACGTGCCATACGCCGCAGGCGGCACCTCGACCAGCTGGAGGCTCTCCACGCGCCACACCAGGACCGGAGCGTCCACGTTCAGCGTCTTGACAATCGCTGCAATCTTGCTGTTGGAAGCCGACATGCTGCCCGAGTCTGCTCCTGCTGGATGGCAGCGAATGGATGGGACGACCGCATGGGCGTCCAGTGGCGTGCCAACCGACGCGCGAGCAGCAACAAGTAGCATACAGCATGGCACGCAGCATACAGCAGTATGGCGTGAGAGCAGGACCGTGCAGCATCAGCTGTCGCCAGCTGCTGTTGGTCATCGCCGCGTGCGTGGCGGCGTGGCAGCTAGCCCGAGCAGATGATGGAGGAGGTGGCAGTGCAGCACTGCCATTCTTATCAGCCGGACAGGTAGGCCCTGACCTTTGGGGCGGCACGCACCGAAGGCCCAACCGCCGTGCAAGCGCAACCGACAAGGAGCGCGCGGGCCCCATCGCAGGTGGCAGTACCTGCAGCCGCACGTCCATCGCGGTGTCCAGCGGGATGCACCGTGCTCGGCACCTGCAACGAGGAGATTGGCAGGTGTGCCCGGCGCACACACACGCCACACACGAGGCCGCCCCAGCAGCACGAGCTTGACGTAGTCACAATGCATGGCGTGCGTTGTGCGCCAGCAACTCAGGTGCTTCTATCCCCAATGTGCGAAGCGCAGGTGCGACTGCCCCAAGCACCTGACGGGCCCGGATTGCCAACAAAAGCTGGATGCAGCGCAGCTCAAGGAGCGCTGCGCTGCAATGCTGTTCCCTGACGCGGAGGAATGCTTGGGCTCCAATCCCTCCTGCCTCAACGAGTGCAACCAGCGCGGGACGTGCGTCTCTGGCTTCTGCCACTGCAAGCCAGGTACGGTGGCGCCATAGTGCCATAGCCCACGCCTTGGGCTTTGCATTGCTCAGCCACCTGCAGCGTCAATTGAGCTCGCCAGGGCTCGTGCACGTGATGTCCGCAGGTTCCTTTGGCGCCGATTGTTCCCTGTCTCTGGGTGCGGACGGGCGTCCGGTGCTGCTGGCCAACTCTGCATGGAGGACGCGGCAGAAGCGCCCGTGGGTGTGTGAGTACTACTGAGCAGGTTGGACATCCACTCCACCTGGCCAGCACATGCACAACAGCAGCTAAAGGGTGCCTCTCTGCACGCACGCGCGGTGGCTTGCAGATGTATATGAGCTGCCACCGCACCTGTCCTCGTGGTGAGTCTGTGAGAGGATGTTTGGGAAAAGGATGAGTCTGTGAAAGGATGAGGATGTTCCAGGAACGCTTGTGTCGGTGCCCGGCACATGTTGCCGGCGCTCCACGGCCAAGACAGGCCCCGGAAGCCGCCAGGAGGAGGGCGAGCCTTTGCGCCGGGCATGCGCTCCTTGCAGGGTGAATGCTAGGCGTTTGGACCGGCCCACGCACCAGATGTTCTGGCAGCGCCTGCTGGGCAGCGGCGCACGCGTGGCCGACCCTGAGCAGGCCGACCTCTTCTACATCCCAGTGAGCAGGTGGAGCCTGCTTGCTTGGCTGTGTAGAGGTTGCAAACGGGGCTTGTGTCCGCATCAACCAAGGCAGCACGGATCAGCAGCGAGGAGAGGGTGTGGTCTGAGCCACATCCAACACAGTGGTGTAACTGTGGCCAAGAGGTGCTAGCAGGTGCTGCTCCACCAGACGACCGCCTGAGGGTGCCATGCTCATGCCTGTGCAGATCCGGCAGCGTGGCATGCACGATCGCCTGTGGCTGTCGGAGACGGTTGACTACGTGAGGCGCACCTGGCCCTTCTATGACAGGTTCCACGGCCACCGGCACTTTTTGTTCCACACCGGTGGGTGGAGAGTGATCAACTACTGATCTGTGGTGCATCTGGACGCGACGGCGGATGGTTCTGGTGTGCAAGTAGCGCACACATACATGCAGCCATTTTTTACAGCGCGCAAGGTGTGGCCTGGGTAGAATAGTGCTAAAAGGGGAGGCATGCCACCTGATGCGCTGTGCACACAGGTGACCTGGGCAAGTGGGAGGCGGACAGGGCGGCCGTGGACGCTGCCGGCAACATGACGTGGCTCACGCACTGGGGGCTGTACAAGTGAGCACGCCTGTAAACTGCTCACAGCAGCGAGCAAATGTCAAGTTGGCAGCGGCCAACAGTCTGCCTCCGCATTGTTGCCCTGACGCGCAGAGACCACGACAAAGCAGGATGGAAAGCAGCGCATCGCCCTGGCAAGGTGCGGCAGAGCAGCATGCTGATGCCCTGCCAGGAGGGTTGGCCCGCTTTCATGCGACACTCTTCTGCTTGCGCACGTTGCCCATGCCCATGCGTGTTGCCCATGCCCTGCCTGTGTGTCAACCATGCCCTGCTTGTGTGTTGCCCATGCCATGCCTGCGTGTTGCCCATGGCCTGCCTACGTTGCCAACGCCCTGCCTGCTGCACGCGCCCCACGGCACAGGACGTGGTGGTGCCGGTGCTCGTGTCAGCGGGCCATTACCGGCACTTTGGTATGGACCGCTCGCCGCTGCACCCCATGTACCCGCACAACAAGCCCAAGCGGGACCAGGTGAAGCCTCTTTTGGGGGTTGGCTGCTGCTGAGGCAACTTGTAGCGCAGCACGGTCAGCAACGGTGGCGCTGGGATGCAGCTGATGGGGTGGGTGGAAGGAGAGATGCAGCAATGTGAGCGCAGCCCTCAGCACCAGACCTCAACGTGTGACCGCAGACGCTCTTCTTCGCCGGGCGCATCTGCGGCAACCGCAAACCGCCGGACAGCAGCAAGCCTTGGCCGCTCAACTGCGGCTCGGGCAACGACTTTTATAGCGCAGGAGTGCGGCAGGCGGTGAGCGGGGTGGTGTAGAGGGCCTGGGTTGCAGTGCTGGCATGTCACATGGGCCATTAGGGGAGAGGGTGATGCTTGCTCCAGTGCCTTGGCATCCACACAGGTGCACGCGTACCACGCCAACAGGACGAGCTACAAGGTGGTGATCCACGAGCGCAAGTGCGTCTCTGCCCCCCCTTGCGTTGGTGCACGCTCATAAGCAAGCCTGCGTGTCACGCGCAACGCCAATCTGTCTGCTGCCGCTTGCGCCCTGCAGCTATGGGAGAGCGCTGGCCACGCACAAGTTCTGCCTGGCCCCGCTGGGAGGCGGCCATGGGCAGCGACAGGTGCTCGTGGCCTTCATGGGCTGCGTGCCCGTCACCATCGGTGAGCCAGGCAGCGGCAGGTGCAGGTGGCTGCGTCGTTCGTCGCAGCCGGGTGGCCACCCATTTGCATGCCGTGCTGCTCAGCGCTGGCCGGTGTGCTCCTGGCACAGCAGCACCTGCCTGACTCTGCTGCCTGCTCTTGTCTTGGTGCCGCAGGTGACGGTGTGCTCCAGCCTTTTGAGCCAGAGATTCCTTGGGATCGCTTCTCAGTGCAGGTACGACAGTGATCCCAGTTGTACGGCATGCTGTGCGCCCACATGGACACACTGATGTATTCCCACACGTCCCAACACTACGCACAAATGCACAGGTGCAGGAGCGGGACGTGCCGCAGCTGCACCAGGCGCTGGCGCGGGCGGGCACCGGGGAGCCGCTGCGGCGCATGCAGCGCGCCCTGCGGTGCGCGGCGCAGCACCTGATCTGGAGCGGAATTATGGGCGCCTTTCTCAACGAGACGGGTGCGTGGCGCGCTGGGGCGGCTGTGCTTGTGCTAATGTTCGGGCCGTCAGCTGCAGGCCAAGGCACCTGGGACCAGCAGCGACGTGACGTGCGTCACAATCATCACCATCATCTCCATTGCTTGGCTCCAAATATCAGCGAGGCACACTGCAAACAGGCCCCTCTTGAGGAGGCACTAGCTCAGGCACGCACACGCTACCGTATGTATGTGCCATGTGCCGTGAGCATGGAGCTCCCATGCTTGGCAGAGCGAGGCGCACGCAGCTGCCTTTGATGCTGGTACTGATGGCGCTGTTGGGTGCGCAGGCCGGTACGACGCCTTTGAGACGATCCTGGAGGTCCTGAGGGTGCAGCTCGCACACCCAGGCGCCAAGCCGCAGGACTACACCAAGGTGAGGCTGACCAGGCATACACATCCCACACGACGCGCATGCTGGCACGCCGCTCACTTGCTCGCTTGCTTTTGCCCGCGTCCGCAGGTGGATGCAGACTTCCGGCGCTTCGTCAACTGTGGAGCGGACGGTGATCTGGGCGATGACGGTGAGTGCGCAGCGCTACGGCGTCCCGCCGTACAACGGTGCACGCGCACCAGAAGTGATTGGACCTCCTGCCGCATGCTCTTGCTCAGGCACGGAGGACGCCTACCTGCAGCAGGAGGCGCCCCAGGTCTGCACACACTCAATCCTGGACAAGTGGGCTCTCCCTTGCCAACGATGCCTGCTGGGCGCGAGCCCCACGCACGGCTACCCTGGCGGAGTGCAGTGCTGCAGGAGCAGCAGCAGGCGTAAGCGGAAGCGTGTCGATATGGCATTGTGCCCACGGCCCTGGCAGTGAGAGTGAGGCAAATGAGTGAAGGCCATGGCACACACACGAACACGGAAGCGCAAAGGCAGCGCGCGACAGCACACTCGCACTCCCCTGCGCATAATTCGCTGCGTTTAAGCGCGTCGCCAGCTCCAGCGCCGTGGTGGCGCGGGTGCACAGTCCGCGTTCCGGGACTGCTGGCCACTGCTTGCACCAGCCAGCGTGCAGCCATTGGCACGCAGAACAGTGGGGCACGCGCGTGCCGGGACTGGCAGCAATGGCCAAGGATGAGGACGGCGGGAACAGCGTGCCAGTGCAGCACAAAAGCTCCAGAGTGGAGCGCGCCATTCTGCAGCGGGTGCCGGCATGGGCGGTCATGCCGCTGGGCGCGCTCCTGACCATCGCCGTGCTGCTGGCCGCAATGCTGCCCATCTACTTTGAGTTCAGCAAGTGCGTGCTTTGGCGCCCATGGCAGCCTGAGAGCTGAGAGCTTGGGGGCTCCACGCGCAGGCAGCTCACCAGCCAGCGTCACCCTGCACCGGTGCTGCCGCCGTTGACAGCATACAGAGGTGCCTGGGGATGCTGGGTGGACGGCTGGAACCCTTGCGCTGACCGCAGCTGCTGGCATTGGTGCCCCCACCCACGCATGCAGAAGCATCGATGCGGAGACCTCGCCCAACGTGTATCCCAGCGGCATGAGCGTTCAGGACGTGCTGGACTCTGGCAAACTAGCAGTTGAGGTACGCCCAGGCAGTGCAAGGGGCCACGCCCTGCCTTCACGAAACAAGCAGCTGGCCAGCAGCAGAGTCAGCAGCGGCAGAGCCACCAGCAGCAGAGCCACCAGCAGAGCCACCAGCAGCAGAGTCCGCAGCAGCAGAGCCACCAGCAGAGCCACCAACAGCAGAGCCACCAGCAGCAGAGTCGCCACCAGCAGAGAGAGCCACCATCAGCAGAGTCAGCAGCAGCAGAGCCACCAGCAGCAGAGCCACCAGCAGAGCCACCATCAGCAGAGTCAGCAGCAGCAGAGCCACCAGCAGCAGAGCCACCAACAGCAGAGCCACCAACAGCAGAGCCACCAGCAGCAGAGCCACCAGCAGCAGAGTCAGCAGCAGCAGAGCCACCAGCAGCAGAGACAGCAGCAGAGCCACCAGCACCAGAGACAGCAGCAGCAGAGCCAGCAGCTGCAGAGCCAGCAGCAGAGTCAGCAGCAGCAGAGCCACCAGCAGAGCCACCAGCAGCAGAGCCACCAGCAGCAGCAGAGCCAGATCCCAGACACGCAGCTTCCCCGCCTGGCGCGCCCCTTGCCGCTGCCCGCATGTGACCACCTCCCTACCAATTGCCACCCCGCAACCCTGCTGCTGCTGTGCCGCCCCCTCTCCACGCAGCTTGACCTCACGGACATCAACCCGCAGACGCACCGCATCTCCTGCTTGGTGCGCGTGACGCTGCCGCCCGTCTACCAGCCCGACGCCACCCTGGGCCTGGTGCAGCTGCCCCCCAACATGGCGCTGCTCATCACGCTGGGGGCAAACTCGTTCACGCTGTCAGCTGGGGACACGCTGTCGGAGCAGACGCTCACCTTCCTCATGGCGTCCACGCAGCCGCTCTACACCGTGAGTGGGACAAAGCGAGGGAATATCAGATAGGTCGTCGCTCGCAGCTGCAATCACACTGCGTGTAGAGGGTGCAGCAGCACGTCATCAGGAGTTGTGCTGTTCTGGGGGCTGTGGCTGGGACAGCACCACCAGCAGTCGCAGAGGGCATGGGTGGAGAGGAGAATGTGTGTTGTGAGCGTTCATGCTGTGCCCACCCATGCGTTGCAGTACCCATTTGACCAGTACATGTCAAGCTTCAACGTGCTGGCCTCCATCGTCAACCAAACCGTGCCTGCAAACCTCACGGTGAGCAGGCGCAGCATACCGACCACCTGGACTGTGTACCATGTCTGAACAAGAGCGACAGCTCGCACGTGCAGTGTGTGGGCAGGACGGAAAGGACAGCGGTGCCATCCCAGCCCACGAACGCATGCCAGCAGCAGCGCAGTGCGCCACACGTGGTGCGTGCCTTGCCCTACTCGTGGTGCGCAGGGCACCTTCCTGGACTTGTACGCGGTGCAGTACAACGGGGTGCAGGGCTGGCGCTCCAGCACCAGCCTGACGCAGGCCACCGGCAACAAGAACAACAGCACCATGGGCACGGGCGTGCACGTGGAGGTGTCGCTGCGGCGCAGCATGTCCGTGCGCTTCTTCACCATGTTCATCGTGCTCATCCTGTGGGCCATTTCGCTGACGATCTTCGTCATTGCCGTGTCCTTCATGCTCTCCAGTTCCTTGGAGGTGCGTGGGCAGGAGGGCAGGTGCGGGCTTTGTGCAGCCCAGTTGCTGTCAGCTTGATGTTCTCCAGCTCACCAGAGGTGCGTGTGGGCAGGAGGGCAGGTGCAAGGCAGCTTCATGGGGCTGTTCAGCTGTGGCGGGGTGCCTGCCGGCATAGGCCGCTCCTCAACTTGCCAATGGAGTGACTAAAAGTGCCAACATGTTGTCCTGCCTGCCACGTGTGTGCCCCGTCCCCCTCCAGGTGTCATACGAGGTGCCGACGCTGTGCGTGGGCCTCCTCTTCGCGCTGCCCCTCGTGCGGCAGGTGCGTGCTCTGCGCTGCCTTTACGCACGCGTACGCAGCGCGCGCGCCTGATGGCAGGCCATGTGCTGCATGTGCGGGCGCTTTGCCAGGCACAGGAGCACAGGACACAGGGCACAGCAGCGCTCGCTTGCTGCTGGCGCTAGCAAGGTTGACAACGCCCCGCCCCGCCCCTTTGCCCTGCTGCAGGTCGAGCCGGACGCGCCGGACGTCGGCGTGGGCGTGGACATATGCGGCTTCTTCTTCAACGTGAGCAATAGCCCCTCCAACGCAGCGGCACCCCAGAGCACCTGCGTCACGTTGGCGCAGCCTGCTCAGCGCACAGAGGCTGACAGCGCCTCCTGCCTGCCTGCCTGCCTGCCCGCCGCCTGGTGTTTGCAGATGATCCTGGTGTCGCTTGCCACCTTCATGGTCCTGGTGGCGCTTATGCGACGCTACTACACGCGGGTGCGCATCGAATACCTCAGAGGGCAGCAGGAGGGCAAGAGCGTGCACGTCTGATGCTCAGGGCTGGGCCCCCGACCCTTCATAGGCCTCAACCCATGCCGGAGTGGGAAGGACCTGGATGGCAGCAGGCAGGGAAGGGTGGACACTTTTGAAACCTGCGTGGGCGTTGCCCGGGCACTGGGCCTGGGCCTGGGCCTGAGCACTGGGACTCTGGAGCTTCAAGTGCTGAAGGTCTAGACATCACAACCACGCCGAGGCGTCCTGGGCGGCCTCGGCATCCTCATATTTAAGAAAGAATTTCTTGGCGTGCACGACTTGCTGAACTTGCCAAGGTCAGGGTTAGGTTTAGGGCCCGCCATCCACTCGTGCGTACTTGCTGATGGCAAGCTTGCCACCATTTCATTCCCGCGCAATGACCCGTGACCCTTGACCTTGACCTGCGCTCGCCGTGATCTTCTACCCTATGACACCTTGACACTCTTGCTCCTTGACATGCCAGTGTGGCAAGCACATTGGCAATCGGAAGCCTCTGCAGAGATCCCGGGGCCGCGTCCTGACGCGGCGACCACGTGCCACACCACATGCATGCCACACCACGCGCGTGGGAAAAGCAGCCCCCTCACACGTCTACACATAGCACACCAGCACCGCAATTGCAGAGCTAGTAGAGCTGGCGTCGTGCCCTGGCCAGGTAGCGCCAGGAAGCCTTCGTCGGGCAATGCGGGCGAGCGCAGCGCGAGCGCGAGCGCGGCAGCAGCTGCTCCTGGCGCTGCTCTGCTTCTCGGCGAGCCTGCAGAGCGGCGCTGCAGCTGCGGAGGGCAGCACTTGGCGCAACGAGGTGCAGAAGACCTTGGATCACCTGGCTGCAGCACCACAAGACGAGCAAAGCTCCTGAGTACCTGCCAGCGTGAATCCATGCTGCGCAGAAGTACATCCTGCCAATCCTGAGAGCCGGGCCGAACAACCAGGTGCGGGGCGGCGGGTGCCGCTGCCACGCAGCTCCGCGGACGTTCAAAGGAAGCCCCACACGGGCTGCCAGCGGCCGCCTGACGCAGCTGCAATGTGCATGCGTGCGCTCGCTTGCAGCTGCGGCACCTGCGCTTCATGCTGGCGCTGGCCAAGCAGCTGAACCGCACGCTCATCCTCACAGGCATCACCAAGCACTACACAGACAGGGGCCCACGCTACCGGCTACCCAAGGTCAAGGCAGCTCCTGAGCCTCCCGCAGGCGAGTGTGAGAGGCCACCGCCGCCGCGCACCCGCCGCCTTGCCCTCCTCCCCCAACCTTGGAAGCACGCCAACACCTGTGTGGGGCGCAGGAGGGAGCGCAACAGGAAGTGGAGCAGCAGCAGGCGGAGGAGGAGCAGCGGCAGTGGCAGCGCGGGGCGGGGGCCTGCTCGGCGCCAAGGCGCGGGCGTCCTTGGAGCTTCTGGCGGAGGGCCACGCAGCGAGCAAGCAGTGCTTCAAGGAGGAGATGCCCTACCAGATAGAGTTCTCAGAGATCCTGGACAGGCGAGTGTGTTTAGCTTGTGGGCAGGGGTAGGGGCAGGGAGGGACAGGCAAACAGGGCGGCCTGCCGCAGCGCCCTGGTACCAGGCGTCGGGCGAGTGTGTGTTGCGCTGGCCGAGCTCTTGTGCGATGTCCGCTGTTTGTCGTACAGTCTGGCGGTGCAGCTCCTGCATGTGAGGGGTGCCATGCCTGCCATCAGCTAGGCATAAACGACGCTGGCGGCACATGCTTGCGCTGATGTTTCGTGACGGTAGCAGCAGCATGACACCCGTCGTGAATGCCATGCAGTTATTATGATGACGGTGATGATGATCCTTGCGCTGGCGGCGCTGTGTGCTTGCGCAGGCAGTATGTGGAGCAGTTCACGCGAGTGACAACCTCGGCAGAGATGAAGGCAGCAGGGTGGGACGGCGTCGTAGGTGAGGTGGGCTGAGGCTGGGGCACACGTGGCGCCATGGGTGGTGAGAGACCAAGGCAGCAGGGTGAGAGAGAGACTGCTTGCACAATCGAAACCACCACAGGACAGGCCAAGCCCAATGGCGGCCGGGTAACACACGCCGTTAGAGCAGACGTACCAGACACCAGCACACAGAGTCAAAACCACCCGC
>QAXK01006828.1:0-17959 GCA_004335735.1 Chlorella sp. KRBP
CCCCCCCCCCCCCAGCTGTCATGCACTAGTCAAACAGCCTGTGCTGCGTGCTCAGCAATGCTACGGTGCCGAGGCCTTGACTCCAGTAACATGCTCTGATGTTCAGGACCTTCTCGGTGTCGTAGTTGGCATAAGGAGACACGCCTTGCACTACACGGTGGCAGTTGCAGCGTTGTTGTCGATCAGACTGCTTCGACCTGTTGGCTGTCTTTTACATGCGCAGCAGACTTCAGGGTGCCTTTTACATTTCAAAACGTTATTGACACCTTCCGCAAACCGTACAACAGCAGCAGTGCTGTGCCTAATATGGACAGTGAGGGGGCAGAGGAGCAGCCTGCCACGTGTGAGGTCTGCGGTAGCGATGCAGCTACTGCCGTCATGCTTCTTTGTCGATACTATGGAGATAGGTAGGCACATGGCGGGCGCTGCTGTGCTGTTGGTTGCATGTCAGCACACAGCATGGCCACAGCACGGCAGCATGCTGGTGGCAACTGCACGGTGTGATGCCAGCATGCATGTCCATGCTGCTCTTCACTGTGCATGCAGGCACCGAGTGGGCTGCCATACCTACTGCCTGGCAGGCATTGGAGTGAAACGGAAGGGCAGGGAAGAGCAGGAAGAGTACCAATGCCTGGCCTGTCTTGACTACACTCGCAGTGAGTTGCATTGTGATCCACAACATATCGTGCATGCATCTGGCTTCACACATAAGTATCACGCGGCTTGGCTCATGCAATAGCAGCGCAATGTGCTATGCATCAGCATAGTCTTGTGCCTGCAGGGAGGTGCATGCACAGGTGGCATATGCCCTACTCGCCCAGCTGCTGCTTCGCTGCCGGCTTGTGGACTCCACGATGTCCTAGCAAGCAGTGACCATTTTTAAACTGCAGAAAGTTCCAACATACCATTGGCACCAACAAGGCAGTGGTTGTCTGTCGGAAGCGACGCACCAGGTGTCTAATGCATTGCTGATGCCGTTGATGTAGGCTTGCCCCCTGCTGTGCGCTGCCGTGATGGCTGTAGGTGCTCGGGACGCTGGCCAAAGGGAGCGTGCTGGGGCAGGCGATGGGAGTCCAGGTCAGCACACACAAGTAAAGTAACATTATCAACACACAAGACCTTATGTGTGCATTACCATTATCAACACACAAGCATGGCAGCTCAATCGCGTCTTTGAGCATGCATACCATAAGCATGTGGGCGCATTCTACTGCATGCTGGCCAGCCAGGTTTGGTGTGTTTGCACTTCACGCGTCTCATAGCCCACCTGCATGC
Organism: Chlorella sp. KRBP; assembly: GCA_004335735.1. Taxonomy (NCBI): domain Eukaryota; kingdom Viridiplantae; phylum Chlorophyta; class Trebouxiophyceae; order Chlorellales; family Chlorellaceae; genus Chlorella; species Chlorella sp. KRBP. Next base: position 1,276 of record QAXK01006828.1, read on the forward strand.
TGTGTTGAACCCTTTTTTCACACCTGCATGGCTTGATATGTGCTTGCGCATCTCTTGCCAGGCAACACCACTGCACAAACCCTTGATCTGGCCCTTCGTCCCTAAACCCCAAACTGCCTCCCTGCAGAGGAGATGCCAGACCTGCCGCGTGTTGTACCAGAGCCCCGTGTGCGCCACGGGCACCAGGCTGTTGCACACGCCACAGAGCAGCAGAAGATAGACCGCTCGGCAGCTGCAGCAGCAGCAAAGGCGGCACGCAGGGGCTCAGACCTGGCCAACGAGGACGACGATAAGCATGGCCCGCAGAAACGCAGGCGCACGGATGACGAAGCAGCAGTCGCACCAGGGATGCATGCACGGCAGCCCACCGCGCTTGGAGCTGGGGGCCTGCCAGCTTCAAAGAGAGGGCCGGTGGCAGCAGCGGCAGCGGCAGCCGGGGGTGGCCCAGATGCTGATGCAGGCCGCGTCGGCCGCAAGCGTCGAGCACCAACAGAGAAGTTTGTGAAGGGCCTCAACAAGGGCAACAAGGGCAATGTGCGCATGGCACAGGATAGGATGAAGGCTCAAAAGGCAGCAGCAGCAGCAGCCGGCGCGGGTGGCGACGCTGGGGCTGCTGCCGCACGTGCTGCCGGCCCCGGCCGCTGCAGGAAGGCTGCCGCACATGACGCAGCAGACGAGCAAGACCTAGCAGCAGCAGCTGACTTCCTTGATGAGGGCCACGTGTTGGCAGATGAGGCAGCAGACGAGTCAAGTCCACAACGACCTGATCAGCAGCAGCAGCAGCAACGCCAGCAGCAGCCAGCGGGAGCTGTGGCAGGCCATGGCAGGGGCCGGGTGCAACGACCCTTGGGCCTGTCCGTTCATCCAGCAGAGTACGGCTCAAAGCTCATGAAGGCTATACTGCATTGCAGGCTAGTGGTGCAGCCTGCAGCACAGGGCGAGCAGCAGCAGGGGCGGCGGCGACTGGCCTGGCAGCAGCAGCAAGCCACTGACGTGAGTGTTGTGCCTTCGTACAAAATCACATGGGTTGCTGCCTTACATAGCTGCCGCAGCTGCGAGACATATGCAGCCCTAAGGTGCATGCTACGGTGTCAACTATCAACACAGGCACAGTCGTTCATGCTTGTCATGTTGCCACTGTAGCCCCACACCCTTTCGTTACGTGTCTGATCCGCCTGTCCTTGTGCTGCACGTACTGCTTGTACTGCCTGCCCTGCCAGCCTGACAACTACCTCCATGTGATGGGTACCTTTTGGTCCAGTGATGACATTGCTGCTGAGGCAGAGCAGGACCAGCAGGAGGAGTTCAACGACCTGCTGACTGAGCTGGAGAATGAACACAAGGCACAGGTGAGCGTGATACACTGCTTGATCCTTGGTGCGTCTCTGATGGATCGAGTCCCATGCTATGCAAGAAGGCTGCTTGAGGAAAAAGTGAACTTCCTGGACTTCCTGCAGTTGCTAAACAAATGGGTTGTGTGCTGCAGGGGAAGCTGGAGTTGATGGGTGGTGCATTTGACTTGGCAACACACCCCTCAGTCCAGAGGTTCTGTGAGGACGCGAGTGTCCACTACAGACCCCTGCTGTTCATCCCCCACCAGGACACTGGCAGGCGCATGGTGCAGTGAGTACCATACACTCACATAATGCCTGCAGTGGCAGAGTGCTGTGTGCGGCACAGTGATGTGCATGTTTCACAGTGCGAGTGGTATCTGTTGTATCATGCTCACACTCACGACTGTTGGACTCAAACACTGCCGCCCTCCTCCCCACCCCTCACACCCTTGTCACCCCCGCTCCCACCCCCAGGCAGCTGCGGGAGGAGCCCCGCCGCTTTGCAGTCATGTCTGTGGGCAGCACGCTGCTGCCCACCAGGCCGTCCACCCACTCTGCGTGCTGCCATTCCTTTCACACTTGCCACTCACACTCACACTTGCCCATCACACTTGTCACCCGCGGTCCCACCCCCAGGGAGCTGCTGGGAGAGCCCCGCCGCTTTGCAGTCATGTCAGTGGAGAGTAAGCTCCTGGTGCTGCTGCCCTGCAGCACAGGCAGCCTGATAGCCATCTGCCCCAAGGAGACTGCAGCAGCTGATGCCCTCACGCAGGAGGTGATCAGGACAATCATGGGGGTGAGTGGGGCCCAGGAGCACCTCGCATCTCCTCCTAGGAGTGCAGTACGCAAGCAGCACTGCAGTGCTTGACACTTTGGTGCATGTGGCCTGCTCTGTTATGCAATACAGCCTAGTACAACCTGCCTGTGCCATCTGCCATTCACCTGGGGGGCCACATGTTGCTGCATGCCTACCCAGAGCCATGCTGTGTCTGCTGTGTCTGCGTGCCTGTGCTGGGCGTGTGCTGTGTCGTTCTGCTTGTAGCACCCCAAGCTGGGGTGCCCCAGTGGGCAGAACGCAAGCAACGGTGGCCAGGCAAACTGCTCAGGTGTGTTGAGTCTCACAGTGACATACCTGTGGTGTATACAGGTGTTTCTTCATTCAGCTCTCCTCTGTGGTCAGTCCCTGAATTTGGGCTTGATTTGCTTTGCTCTTCCATGCTGGCCAATGGTTTACGGTTGTGGGGGCGTGCCTGGAAGGGCAGATCTGGGCCGGGGTTGTTCCGTGCTGTCTCATGCCCTGACATGCTGCTATGTGTTGTCTCATGCTGCCTGCCAGAGTCGCTGTTGGGCCCCCCTGATGTGCCAGACGACATGCTGGTTGACTCAAAGGAGGGCATCCTGCCACCCAGCCCCCCACACAGACTGCAGAAGGAGCAGCAGCCACAGCAGCAGCAGGAGGAGGAGGATCCAGGCGACGGTCTGGGTGAGCAAGACTCTGATTCAGACAGCAGCAGGGAACAGCCACAGGAGTCTGCCAACCTTTGGCTGCAGCAGGTGCAACACAGGCAGCTGCTGGAGGTGAGGCAGCTGCCAGAAGGCTTGAGAACAGCGAGCCGGGACCACCAGCAGCAGCAGCAGCTCGGCGAGATGCATCCAACGGCAACATCACCAGGGGCTGAACGTGGTGGGAATGGCACAGGGACTGCAGCAGCAGCAGTGGCGCTGGTCAATGGTATGTCAACACCACTGACAGCAGCAGGGGCGGCTGCCGGCAGGCCTGGCACCAACAGCAGTGACCTGTCCCTCGCAGAAGCTGTGCAGAGCTGCTCGCTGGCGCATCTGCTGCAGCAGGCTCGAGCTGATGCCTCTACAGAGCAGCAGGAGCAGCAGCAAGCAGAGGGCTCGCAGCTGTTGACACTGCAAAGCTTCTTGCCGCTGCTGGTGGACTTGGCTGAAGTGCAGCACCTCAGGTATGCAGGGATGAGCAATTGTGTCACAGCTTGATTGTCTTTGTTCTTCTGACAAGGTTTGTTTTCTTGCTGAGGCACTTGAGGGAGGCGTACATTGCAAGTATTCGTCAGATGATACGAGCAGCACTCGTAACACACTCGCAGGCTGGGTTATGACAGCAGTCACGGCTGTTACACCATCCTGCTCATGTCGTTGATCACGTGCTGTGTGTCTCAACAGCATATCGCCTGCCTGCCTGCCTGCCTGCTTGCCTGCCTGCGGCCTTCTGCACCTACCCACCCACTTGCCTGCCTGCCTCCCCCAGGCTGTTCCTGGTGGGCTTCCCGCCAGAGATGCTGGAGGCAGGCGGCAGCCTGTCACAGCCCCTCAACGCTGCACGCAAGCTGGTGGACGGGCTGTACAGCAGCCCCCATGCCATGCAGGGCCTCCTAGAGGATCTGCTTCTGGCACCCTCAGCAGCAGCGCAGCATGGCAGCCCCTTTGCAGGCCTTCTCAGCACTCAGCCCCTCACAGCAAGCGCGCTTGCCTCGCCAGCAGCAGCAGCAGCAGGGGCAGGAGTGAGTGGGTCTCAAGGTGTGGAGCGTGTCGGGCAGTTGACAGCAACGCAGCTGGACCTGACAGAGGGCCCCAAGGACAGGATCTACAGGGTACTGCTGGTCCCGGTGTATTTTGACAGCAAGGCCCTGCAGCAGCAGCTGGGTGACGTGCCGCTGTGGCGCTTCCTGGCGTCACCTGTCGCTGTGTTCAAACAGGGTCCCGGCTGGGGGCCCCTGATGCAGCTGCACCATCTGGCTAAGCAGCGCGCACATGGCGCTACTGCTGCTGCCTCTGCTGCAGGGCCAGGGGCAGCAGCGAGGGCTGGCCTTCAGCTGGCTGGTGATGCAGTCACCGGGTTGAGGCTGCCAGGCGCAGCTGCCTTGTCCCAGGTGTACAGAGACGGCTTGGCTGCGATTGCCGATGCCGCCGTGCTGAAGCACTGCAGCACTGACGAGCTGCAGCAGCTGCTGCAGCTGCTGAGGCAAGCCCGGCAGCTAATGGTGGGGCGTGGGCGCGTCGAGGCAGCAGGGGGTGTGTCGGAGGATGCTGCTGTGTACATTGCTGTGACGCAACAAGACCTGGAGGCGTTGCTAGAGGAGCAGCAGGTGCTGCTGCAGCAGGGCCGCAGGGAAAGCAGGTATGTGTTGCTGCTCCTGCTGCATCGGATGTTGCATTGCTGCGGCGGGTGAGCAGCAGGCACGCACTGCAGGCATTTTTGTATTGGTGAGAAGGTGTGTACATACGACTGGAGCAGCTGGCATGTCCCCCTGTTTGCGCATACAGGCATGCCGCGTCTTGCAGCTAGGGCTTTCTGATGGATGTCCGGCGGCTGCCCCTCCTTGAAGCAGTGACATGTCCGTTGACCTCTCTCATCTGTGTTACCTACGTGTGCCTGCAGTGTGCTGCTGCTGGATGAGCTGTTGGCACCCAGCAGCTTAGCAGCAGCCGCAGCAGCTGAGGACCCAGTCGTTGCAGCAGCCACACAGCTGGCAGCCTCGCAGCAGCAGCACCTGCGGCACGTGTTGGCCATCTCGCCAGACCCTGGGGACCCTCTTTCGAGCCATCTGCAGTCGCCTGTCACTTCGGATGCTTTGGCAGCAGCACGTGTGGCCACGGATGCAGTCGCAAGCCTTGTGGCAGCAGCAGCGGCGGCAAAGGGCAGCAGTGGGCCAGCACAACAGCGGCGATCCACCAGCAAGGGCAGCAAGGGTGGCGGGTCAGGCCAGCGGCTTGCAGACTCAGAGGCGGCTCTTGCGGTGAAGGCGATCGCGCGCTGGAGGCTGGTTGCAGGTGCCAAGGACCCAAGGCTTATCAACGGCACCTTCAGCCAGCTGCTGCAGTTCCTGGCATGCCTGGTTGCAAACAGCAGCAGGGGCTCGAAGCAGGGGGGCGCAGCAGGGGCGGGGATGGTGCTGGTGCCGTCTGCTTTTCGGGCTGCACAGTGCAGCTCACAGGGCCAATCAGCTGGGGGTGTGAGGACCACTAAAGGGTGATTTGCAGGCAATGCAGATGGAAGCTTTGGCATGTGGCAGGGCACACTAGCGTCTTCAGGATGCACCGTGTTGGTTTTGTGTTGGTTTTGGGTCACTGTGTGAGGTCTCGTTTAGTGTGTTTGTGTGAGGTCGCTCGTTTGGCATGTTTGTGTGCTGCATGCAGTGCCCTGATCGCGTGTCAGGCAGCCAACATGGGTGCGGCATGATGAGTGCGGCATTTCGTCAGACGCATATCAAGTGCATTGACTGCTCCCTGACACACAGTTGAACGGCTGCACACACACTGATTCTTTCAAGACAGTTGTGAGGCCCCTGTGCATTGCAGGTTGTGCAACACCAGTGTCAGGTCCTTCCCCTTTTGCAACAAATGGCAACGACATGCGGGATCAAAATTGCAGTGCTTGTTTGTGAAAAGGGATGTGCCGTTTGCTTTCCCGCTAGGATGACACAATAAAGGCCTGGCCAAATTCAGTAGAGTGTGTCTTGTGCAACTCACTGAACAACCTGCTCTGCAGCATGCAGCCATCATGCAGCTAGTAGCTGCCAGTGTACCATGATCACACTCCGCTCCTTGAGCCTTCTACATCACAGCGATTGCCGTTGCGCTAGATGGCCAAAAACATGTGGTTGTGTTACAATTCAGTTGCTTGGCGCCAGATTTGAAGGCGCACATCACAACAGGACACGAACAGTCAGTCGCACGGCCTCAACATCTTGATTTACATCACAACTGGCCCACCAGGCGCTCCATGATGCGCAAGCTTGTGTTGTAATAGCTGCCTGCAGTGCACACAAGGCAGCGGCATTCAGACAGTGTCAACGGCATCAATGCGAGGATACACCTCCTGCCTACAAAATTCATGGGGCACAGGGCTACCAGCCTGCCCGGCTGTCCCTAGCAATGGCTTTGAGAGCTTGTTAGCCATGAACCAGGGCTGCCAGCTTCCTCCTCTAAAGCAGCTGGAACTAGTATGACCAGCCTGATGAGGCTGCATGTAAGAACTGCCATTGGGTAGTAGCGCGTATCTCCAAGCCTATAAGTGATTGAAAGGCACAAAGTGGCACTCCAAGTTCGCAGGACGTACCTCCAAACAGGTTTGTGTGGTTCAAGTAGTGGTACAGCAGGTACAGGTCTTTGCGGCGGTCAAACCCTGGCGCCTTGGGGAGCATTTCATGGTAGGCACGCCAGAAGTCTCCTGTGAAGCCTGTACCATGCGTGCAGAGCAAGACGCTTGGTCATACATACCATGCAATACGGTAGTGCACAAGCAAGGGACCGTGTCCACAAAATCACTAGGAGAACTGCATGCAGGCACCCTGAGGCATGTGCAACATCGGGTGCCTTAGCCATGGTTTTCTCCTGGATGTGTATGCATCGCCCTTGCAAGCTCGCAAGTGGGGATGCTGTTGTGCAGAAAGGGCCGACATGCTGCCCAGTGTCTGCGCTCACCCGCACACCAGGACATGCCAAACTCTGCTTCATGGTGGCCTGCAGGACATCACAGCACAAAGTCAATCAAGCACGATTTGTGCACATTTATCTCCCAGCATGTGAAGCAGCAGCTGTGCCAACAGGCCACTCAGTAGCACAACAGTATGAAGGGCCAGGCTTACCATAATACGTGGCGGGGTCAAAGATGGCTGGCTTGCCCTCCACCCCCGCAATGTTCCCACTCCACAGGTCACCATGCAGCACACTGGGCTTGATGTCAACAGCAACATCCTCAAAAAACACCTCCAGGTTGTCACACAGCGTGCCACCCAGCTCGTTCAGTCGGCGGTCACCTGGGCTTGCAGTGGCAGCAACAGGGTGGCACCGGCAGTGACGCCAGCAGGTCACACAGTGTGACACAAGGTAGGCCGTCAGGTGCTGTGCCACAGGGAGGGACCCGCAGGCCTACCTATGATACGCGCACATTGTGCAGCATTGCAAACTGCCCGGGAGCTCCGTCCCATCAACAGCCCCAGTGACCATTGTTCCAGAGATACAAAGTCCCTGTGCAGTCAAAATGGTACACTGGCATGCTGCTGAAACGAGTACCTCGAGTGTCGCGCGACAGCAGAGACAGGTACACGAGGTCAGCAAGCTGCTGTGTAATAGGCCGCACCGTACCTAGGAGCTGCAGCTGGTGCTTGATGCGCCTCTCCCTGTAGAAATCCACCCAGTTGTCCATCCAGCCATTGGGCTGGGGTGTGGCACCTATTGTGTTGTCAACTGCAAACCCAAACTTTCCAGCTTGAGCATTGGGGTCCTGCAGCAGCAAGCAAACACCAGACAGACCCTTTGTGAGTAAGCAGCCAGAGTGCTCATGAAGAGCAAGGGTGTGACACCGATTCTTTTAGCAGCTACGCTGTGATTATGTAGCCAAAGGGCTCATGCTTGCTTGCACATGATCTCTTGCACATGCTTGACCGCAGGGTATCGTAGGCATCAAGTACTGCTAGTAGCAGGCCCAGCCACCCACCGATCCGTCCAACCACCCATCCATACTATGAAGTGCCGATGCAGGCGCATGTGTCGACACGTCGCATGCACGCAGGTGTGCACCCACCCACCCACCCACCCACCCACCCACTCGTGCTGGCGTTGCTGCCGAAGCCCCTGCGCAGCCATCTGCGGCGCAGCAGTCTGCATTGTAACCTCACCGCTGGCTCAGCCAAGTGCATGAGGGCTAGTTGTCGCCCCAGCTCAGCCATATTGCAGCCCCCGCCCAGCTTGAGGGACTCCATAACAATGAAGCTGCCTCGGCCATTGGGCATGGGACCCACATGATGCACATGGGGGATGCGTAACGTCTTTGTGGCTGACGTATACAGAGAGCCAGGCAACAGGGGGGCAAGCAGCCAGAGCAGGCACGCGCACAACTCAAGACACAAAGCCTTGCACCTGCAGCTGTAGGGCTGTTTATCAGGGGTTCACAGTGAGTGGAAGCAGTCAGTTGAACATTGAACTGGTGATGGCAGTGGGTTGTTCAGCAGGCCCACAACCCTGGTACTACGAGCGCTGTGTTCTGCTGAACTTTGCTGCCGGATAGCTGGGTGCAGCTCTTCATGGAACAGCTGCATGAGGCTCTGGCCAGTGGATCAACGTTGTTGGTGCACACCCCAGTAGCTTGGAGTGCATGCTGCTCGTGCCCTCACCATACATGGCCTGCAGGCCTTGTGCCTCTCCTTGGAACATGCTGTCGTCCCTGCCGCCCATTGCCAGCTTCACAAAGTACTCCTTGCCTTGCTGGGTGGTGTACACGTAGGCAGACGACCAGTTGCTGCCACCCACAAACTTCTCCGCGACGACTGGGCCTCCATCCAAGTTGGCCTCAATCCAGTCAGCCGCTGTGTTCTGGACCCTGTATGCACGAGCACGCGATGCGGCATTGAATGGATATGTGTTTGCTTATGAAAATTTTCAGGTTCACAGTCTGGTAGGGTGCGCTGCAGCAGTGAGTTGTGAACTGTGTCAGGGCGAAAGAGTGGTGACACAGTCAGCAGATCAGGACATGCCACCACTTGGATGGAGTGCCATCAAGGCTCTGTGGTGATGCAGGTGCGTGTTAGCGTTAGTCAGTTGTTTGGATGCAGCCCCAGCATCAAATTGTCTGCTTCTCGCATGTATCATCAGTGCAGGCGGGCAGTAGCAGGAGACAAGCCACATCGTGACGCATCCTGACATGTATGCCTGGCTCAGGCCAGCAGGATCAGGAACTCACTTGGCTGATGCATTCGCCATGGTGCGCACTCTCATTGGCTGACAAGGGGAGCTGTTATGACCCTGGAATGGTGCAGGAAGCCTGCTGCGAATATGTAGGGCCTGCATGTCCCTTGGTGCAGCAGCAGATCGCCCAATCAATATCAAACACCGCGGGCTGATTTCGTGCCTAATACCCACGTTATCTTCCCAAAAACCATGAAAATATCACCGCGAGACAAACCGCTCTCTTAGCGAACGCAGGTCTGGCTACCTGCAGGCAAACCTGCTGACATAACTCAGTGGCAGTTGTCAACTGCCATGCTGCAACCCAACAATACTTGGAGGGCGACACAACCACTGCCACTGGCGACTTTGTGAACTCAAGACGCATGCCATTTGTAGGATGCTGTGATGCAGTGCCCAACGTCTCAGAAACATCACCCAGGCAATCGCAACAGCAGTGGCAGCAGTGCGGCTAGGCAGGTGTGTGCTCAGCGACCTGTAAGCTGTCCAGCACAGGGCCGTTATAGGCTGCTAGGCCGTCACCAACACCCTCCGCAACTCAAGAGCAGGCTCTCTGCTGTACCAGAGTGAGTGGCTGTACCAGTTCAAGGCTGTCACAGTTTATATGTTTGAAAGATGGCTTGCCCCTCCCCAGTTTTTCCTCCCTACAGGCCATCTTCAATCCAGTTCCACACATGCCTGGATGACACAGATTTCTCCTGATTATTTGTTGCCCGAACATGTGATGCAGCCCAAGGGAGCCGTCGACAGACACAGCTGCAAGAGGCAGCCCCTCTCCTGCCAGCAACACAGCAGCGGACGGTGCCGCTGGCGGCCCATCAGCACCCGAAGCATCCAATGCAGGGCATGCAGTTCGCCCAGACCAGGCTGAACCATGGCAGCAATCCAACAATGCAGCAGGCACAGCTTTTGCCCCTGGACCCAAGCAGCAGCAGCAGCAGCAGGGAGCTGCTGCTCGACGCACTCAGCCTCTGCGGTACAGTGATCTGCTAGCAGCAGCATCTGGAGCCCCTGATGCAGCCCAGCGACAGCAGCAGCAGCAGCAGGAACAGCAGCAGGGAGATGTCTTGTCGTTTCGTGACAGGCTCGATAGGCTGCTGTCAGGCCGGTTCATCCAGGAGCGAGAGGCGGAGAGGGGTGTGGTGCCTCCAACACCAGACCAGCAGCAGCAGCAGCAGCAAGGCTTCAACGCCAAGTTTGCTGCGTTGCAGTTTGAAATCATGCAACGCCTGCAGCAACAGGGCAAGCAGCCACCCCAAGCATCACCAGCACCAGCAGGAGCAGCAGCGGCAGTTGATGCCCCGTCAGTGTCAGTAGGGGCCGACGGCATCATTGATGTGTCTGTAGAAGCAGCACCACCTGCATCACCATCAACAGCAGCACCTGGCAGCCCAGTAGCAGCAGCTGCAACAGCAAACTCCGCAGGAGAGCCGCCAGGTTCAGCTGAGGCTGATGCTACCGCATTTTACCCTGCTGGCACACAGGTGCTGGTGATCTGCATCTGGTCTGTGTTCCTGCTCCAGTGGGTTCAAGCCTTGCCTGCCCTGTGGGGTGTGTTGAGAAATGGGCAGCTGCTGGATGCTGCTGCTGCTGTGCTCTTGGCTTTCCCAGACACCCCCGTCACACAAGCCCTTTGTCTGGTGAGTATCATGCCGAGGCAGCTTCAGCAACTGCAGTGCAGCCTTTACTAGGAACGCATGCATATGCGTTCTTGCAGCTCAACAGCCACGCTTCACTTGTGTGTCTCACCACTACCCCCACAGCAATGTTGGCTGTTTTTCAGGACTGACTGAGCCAGTACCATTCTGACTGCTGTGGAAATCTTGTCAACCGCCTGATGGATACCAATGCAACGGCTTGCAAGTGATCACATGTTGTACTGGGTGTACTGCCTGCAGGACATGACTGCACTGCAGCAGGGAAGGGGCTGGCTGGGCCTGGTGACATCTGGGTTTTGCAACAGCGGCTTGATTACCACATGGCTGTGCTGTGCTGCACTGCTGACTGGCGGCAGGTCAGGAGCTTTGGCACTACTACAACTCTTTGCAGTACATGATGGAGTAGTCATCATGATGGGGTAGTCATCATGATGGGGTAGTCATCATGATGGTGTTGTTGTGAAGTATGTATAGCTGTGCCTATAGTTCCTGAAAACAGCACAAGAAGAGCCCACACTGAGGAAGCGCGTGTCACACAGTGACCTGATTATGCATCAACTGTCACTGCTGCCACTGCTGCTGCTTGTGCAGGTGGGTGGAGGCAGGCACAGGGCAGCTGCAGCTGCTGACGGTGTTCCTGATGTGCACACTGTTTGCTGCAGCAGGCCATGTCTTTGCTGGGCGCTGTGCACTGGGCGTCACTGGCCCTGCTGCTGTCCTTGGTGTGTACACATCCTGGTGTGTATTTGCCACGAGGCACTTGCGGGGCAAAGCACCGTTGAAGACCATCTACACCCAAGGCCTCCTGCTGCTGGCTGTGCTGCTGCTACTAGGGTTTTTCCAACCTGCTGTGAGTGCTGCATCACTGCTGGGTGGTATGTTGGGAGGTGCAGTGGCTGCATATGTTGTGGAGCCTGTGTCTGGGGTGTTGAGGTACTGCCTAGCCCTGCCAGCCATGCTTGGTCTGCTGCTGCTGAGGCTGTTGGCGGAGCTGCTCCAGGTGCTCTGGGTAGCGGGCGTGTTTGTGGCAGCAGGTGCATGGGCGTTTGTGAAAGACATGGTGGGGAACGTGCGGCGCCTGTGAACGTCTCGCCGTCTGCCAAGTTGGCATTGGACAGACGTTGTTGTGTCACTCAGCTTGTAACTTACAAGGGATGCAGGGGTGCTGCAACCGTTGACCGTCTCAACACCTGAGCTTCAAGCAGTTGCAAGCACCTGCCTGTGCTGTTTGTTCTGATGGCAGACACCAGTCATAGCCTGGAGATGGTGCAAAACCCACCCACTGCCCCAAAGAACAGAACACCGTGTTGGTTGGCAACCGACACAAACGTCACAGTTGGGCATGAGCAGACAGACACAAAGATACACCTCAGCCGGCGTATGTAGAATATTGCCAGGAACTGCCAGCAACAATGCACAGCACCCAGAAGCACCCAGAGCATCAAACTCACACAGGCACATGCGACCCGGCATTGAAACACATGGGCCGCCTACCGTGCCTTGGCCTTCGCCTTGCCCTTGGCTGGTGCAGCAGCGGCAGCAGCAGCAGGCGCAGGCTCCGTCACAAACGGCACAGTATCATCCAACCTCGCAAAGATGGGCTGAGGGTCTGCTGTCTTATGGCCCTGCTGCAGCTGCCCCCATGCTGTGTCTGACCAGCTCACACGGCCCTGCAGGGGGCCCTCACCCAGACCCAGCTGTTGGTACATCCTGCCACTCAGCCCTGGTGTGATAGGGCTCAGCGCTACAGCCAAGATGCGGCCCGTCTCCAGGACAGCAACCATGACCCGCCCTGCTGCCTCCTTCTCCTCATCTGTGCCCTTCTTCAGGGCCGTCCAGGGAGCTTGCTGGTCGACATACAGGTTTGCCGCTGCTGCAATGCCCAGCAAGGCCTCCACTGCTGCGTGTGGGGACAGGGACTCATACGCTGCCGCTGCTGCTGCCACCTGCTGCTCGCAGGCCTCCCGAAGGGGGTTGCTGCTGCCTGCAGGTGCTGCGTCGTGCGCTGAGCAAGGCAGGGAGCTGTCAAGGCTCTTGCGCAGCAGGCCCAGCGTCCTGCAAGAGCAGTGCACATCAGTCAAACAAGTGCCTAAGCCATGGCCGGATGAGCACAGGTGAACGTTGCCTGCCGTCATGCCTGTTGTGCTGCTGCTATGCCTGCAGCAACGTGCCTGACGGCCTCAGATGGACAGCTCTGAATTGTCACAACACTGCAGCACTGCCCTACATGTGTGCATTTGCCTGTGTCATCTTGACAGCGGAGCATGACATCGCCTTGCACCGCCTGACTGCACACATAATGTGGTGCTGCATGCCTTCTGCCTTGCAAGATGCCAGTCGTCATCTACTGTGTATGAGGCCTGCCGCCAATGGCCGCCACTGCTGCTGCTGCTGCTGCTGCTGCTGCGCACCTGTTGAGCATGTTGCCAATGCTGTTGGCCAGTGTGGCATTAACTGTGTCCCTGAAGGCCACCTCTGAGAAGTTGCCGTCACGGCCAAACACAATCTGCGACGCAGCACAACATCACGGCACGAGTGTCAATAGCAGGAGTCTTCAGCCAACAGCAGCTGCGTCACTTGTACCACAGCATGACCCGGATGCAACAAACATCCATGCGTCTGCTGCTTTGAGAATTTGAGTGATACGACGCTTGAGACAGCTGCAGCTGGAACTGGTATGCCGGCAGACCCCTCGCTGGCTTGTCACATCCCCTCCTAAACCCTGCTGCTCTGAACCCTGGATTGTTCAAGCTGTTGTTGGCATAACACAGGTGCTAAGCCCTGTCGTGTGTGCCCCCGCACCTCCTTCATGAAGAAGAGCCTGACAGCATCAGGCCCGTAGGCCTGCACCAGTGCAGCAGGGTCCAGTGTGTTCCCCAGGGACTTGCCCATCTTGAGGCCATCCTTCGTCAGGAACCCGTGGCCAAACACCTGCACACAAACAACAACACAACACACAACAGGACACATGACAGGACACATGGCAGAGCATGACAGTCAAGAGTTGGAGCAGCACTTGACACGCCACAGGGTGTGGTCAAGCCAAGGCCAGGTGTGTAAATTTGACAGGCATGTTGTGCAGCCCAACCTGCATCCTACATGGACCCAAGTCCATGCTGCTGGCAGAGAGTGCTGACACGATGTCGTGCCAGTACACAGGACTCACCTGCTTAGGCAGCGGCAGCCCTGCTGACATCAGCATGCCCGGCCAGTAGATGGCATGGAAGCGCAGGATGTCTTTGCCGATGACATGCACGTCAGCAGGCCACCCCTGCTGCAATGCAGTGTCCACGCTGCCGCCAGCGCCGCCGCTGCCGCTGCTGGCGCCGTTGCTGCTGCTGGCGCCGTTGCTGCTGCTGGCGCCGTTGCTGCTGCTGCTGCTGCTGCTGCCGTTGCTGCTGATGGCAGCGTCAGTGAGTGGCAGTAGCCCGCTGAGGTAGCCGTTGAGTGCGTCAAACCACACATACACGGTGTGCTCCGGGTCCTGCTTCATAGGGATACCCCAGGAGACTGCTGAGCGGCTGATGCTGAAGTCGCGCACACCCTCCTTCACCCAGCCCAGGACTTCGTTGCGGCGGCTGATGGGCTGCAGTGTGCAATGCAAACGCAGGAGAGCAGGCACAGGCACAAGCATGGGCTATTACACGGCGTGGTTTGCGTTCAGGAGCAGCGCAAAGTTGGAGCAGCACGCACAAGTTCAGGCATAGCCTGGGTGGCTCAGCACATGCGGGCAGGTGGCTGCTATTGATGCAGTTGCCAGAGGTTAGCTGCTGCTGGTGGCTGCCATGAAGTGTGCAACCTCTTCCCCTTCTGCACGTGTTGCCCTTGCTCCCCTGGCCCCACCTGCACAAAGTCGGTGTGCTCGATCAGCTGCTGCAGCTGGTCCTGGTACTTGGACAGGGCAAAGAAGTAGTTCTCCTCAGACCTGTGCTGGCATGGCTTCCGGTGTGTGGGGCACTGGTGGGACTTCTCTGGGGCTGAGTCATCCATCAGCAGCTCCTTCTCATCCTTATACTCTTCGCAGTCAACGCAGTACCAGCCGCTGTATGCTGCCTTGTAGATGTCTCCCTTGTCCCACACCCGCTGCAGGACCTCCGCGACTAGCGACTCGTGCTGTGGTGCTGTTGTGCGGATGAAGCTGTCGTAGCTGATGTCCAGCTCTGACCATAGGGCCTTGTACTGCTCCACAATGCTGTCACAGTGCTGCTGCGGGCTCTTGTCCTGTGCTGCTGCTGCCAGGGCAATCTTCTCGCCGTGTTCATCTGTACCAGTAACGTAGCGGACCTTACGACCAGTCAGGCGGTGATACCTAGCCAGCACGTCTGCTGCTATGGTGGGGTAGGCACTGCCCATGTGTGGTGCTGCATTGACATAGTACAGGGGTGTGGTAATAGTGAACGGCTCTCCAGAGGCCTCAGACGACACACAACGGGCTAACGAAGGCCTTTGGTATCGACTTGGGGCAATTGATGCCAGCCGGGCGTGCTGGTGAGAACAGGTGCCTGCTGCTGATCGACCGAGAGCATGTGGCAACCGGTGAGTCGAGCTGTGGGAGGCCCAGGAGGCCATGCCTCGGTTCATGACTGTTTTCAGCACAATTGACAACGCCAGGGCGAGAAAGGCATCCGCGAGGCAACTCCTGGTCCTGTCGTTCCGCAGCGAAGCGGCAGTCCTTGTATGCCCCTGGTCGCGGCCGTTCTATAAAACGCTGTGAAGCTGTGTGAACCCTATCTGGGTCTGCTGAACGCGGCAACTAAGCAACACTTGTACTGCAAGTAACAGCATAACAGACTGGCAACAGCCATGGCACTTGCGTCCAGCAACTGCACATAGAAGGGGTGGTGTTAGGTGGTTGCTGTATTGGAGTAGCCTATTCCACGTTGTTCAGACCACCACACCTGGCCTGTGAGCAACAGCCTGGGCAAAACATCTTGGTGCATGTTGCAGCCTGCAGGCAACGTGGCATTCAACATGCTTCAGCTCTTCTGCCAGTCAACATGATGTTGCCGCCGAACTGTGTTACAGATCAACACCACGATGCAGAACAATCCTGGCTGCACAATACACGTCAACACCACACTTGCTGCAATCTTCGTATGTCTTTCAGTGGCGGACAGCCACACGTATATGCAGATATACACACGTCACACACCACAAGCCTGCCACCGTCCAAAGGCCAAAACTGCAGGCCGAGCTTGGAGAAAGGAAGTGCACCAGAGATACCATGCTTGCATCTCACAAGCTGGCTATGTAAAGAAAGGTCCCAGTATGAATGCCAACACCACTTCGCCCCAATGCAGTCATCCCGCCGCCACGGGCGCCCTGCCTGTGCATTTGTGGCATCAACAATACAACAGCCTGTGCGCTCATGTAAACAGGCCAGGCTGCAGACGGCAGCCATTCAGCAGCAGACACCGACCTCTGCAGGCCACCCCCTCCTCCACACCCCCAGCATAACACGCAGCAACATGTCAAACAGGCCTAAGAGCCCATTCATGGCCTGTCCTTGATCTGCTTGCTGTTGACGTAGTTGAAGCCAGCCACGCCAACGAGGCCACCGAGCAACACCCAGAAAGCTGCAAGGCCAATGACACTCTGGAGCAAGGAACAGCAGCACCAGCAACGGCAGGACACGCGCAGCAGCAAGGTCAAACAGGCTCCGTGTGTAAGGCAGCGTGACTCCGCCTTTGTCTAACCAAAGAAAATCCTAGCAAAGCTCAGCTGTTATGATCAAGTGAGCAGCCAGCATAAGCACCACCCACTCTGCTGCTGCAGTCCAGGGCCCACCCAACACCCCAAGGGCATGCTGTCACCCACCTCATAGTAAATGGCCGTTGCTGAGCCAGCGACTGCCACGATGCCGAGTGCCACAATGCCGACTGTGACTGTTGCGGGGTTGAGGGGCGCCTCCTTCATGGTTGCCTCGTCTGCATACATGCTGGCAGACTCTGTGGAGGGGTCCATGCCCTCAAAGTACAC
>QAXK01006834.1:0-16370 GCA_004335735.1 Chlorella sp. KRBP
GCACAGGCACAGGCACAACACAGGCAGAGGGGCGCAATGGTGAGCGCATGTCGGCAGCCTGGCAGATTTGAAGACAAACAGCTCAACAGTGTGTCCACTGTGCATTCAAACATAGACAGACGAGAAAGGGCATAGTGTTGCGTTGAAGCTGGGAGTTGAGCTGTGAACGGGCCGTGAACAGGGCACAGCATCCCACGTCAACCCAAGGACGGCTGATCAATTCAGACACTCACCTGCAGCTCTCGTCACAGACATGCACCCAGCCAGTCTGCTCGTCACAAAAGACGTTGCCAATCTGCGTCCAACGCCTCGGCTGCCTGTTGCGCCGCAGCTTCACACCATTGCTGCTGCTGCTGCTGCCAGCCCCACCAGGCACCCCAGCAGCAGCAGCAGCGGCGGTGGCCACGGCGGCAGCGGCAGCAGCAGCAGCTGCTGCTGACCCTCCTGAAGGCCCGGCACTGCTGCTCGTTGCTGCTGCTGCTGCTGCAGTTGAGGGCAAGCTGCTGCCTGCTTGGCTGGGCCCTAGGCCTGTTGTCCCCGTAGCCTGGCCTGCTGCAGAAGGCGACAACATTGGACCCCGCTGCATGCCGCCTGATGCACATGCTGCTGCTGCCGCTGCTGGGATCCCAGAAGGGCCAACTTGTGCTGCTTGCTGGCTGGCTGATGCATCACCGCTGCCCTGGCTTGCATTGCCAGCCCCGTCACGCCTGACGGCCCTGCATCCCAAGCCGCCAGACCCCGAGCCGGGGTTCGACATGCCCCAGCCCCTAAACCCTGCAGGCGTGTGCTGTGCTGAACCCTGGCTGCCTTGGGGCACGGTCAGGTCTGTGGGGCGCTCTGGCTGTGTGCCGTGGCCCTGCTGTGTCGCAAAACCGCGGGACTTGCGCCAGGCCAAAACCCTGGCAGCGACCTCGTCATCCTCGACCAGCATGAGATCATCCACAGACCCGATACCCAGCGCCTTGTGCCGCTTGGCCTTGTGTGCCTACGAACATGGGGTGGAGAGTGTGGATAAGCAGACTTTGAGGGGTGCACGCAGCATGGGGGCATCGGCACAGTGCAAGCAACATGCAGGCATGGCCTTTGTTGGGTGTATAATTCAGTGACAATTGAGAGAGCTGCAGCGCAGTCTTCGTACAGCCAGCACCAACGGCAAACACCGGGCGTCCACGAGCGCAGTAGTAGCAGTGCAGCAAGCCACCCTAGCGCTGACAACGGGACCAGCGGCCGGCAGCCAGGCCCACCCACCTGCAGGAAGATGTCCTGCATGACATCCCTGTCCTGTGTCCCGGCCCCTGCGGCCTCTAGCTCTGCAGCGTCACGCTCCATGTAGCGCACCTGCGCAGCAAAACAACACACGTGATGTCAGCACACGCGATGTCAGCAAATGGATGTCAGCGATTGAGTGACAGCCTGCCTCTGTATTTTGCTCGGCAGTGCTTGCAGCCAGCTGATTATGCCATATGCGTGCATGCTGATGGGTATGCACCCGTGATTGACCATCAGTGTGGCAACAGGCAGGCCAACACTGTTGCTGCTGCAGGCAACCTGGACGGCAACCTGGACGCACCTTCCAGCTGTGTGCTTGGTTGTGGCCGCAGGTCTTGCCCCATCTGTGCACGAACAGCCTCCTCCACAGCACCGGCTCACCACACAAGCTGCTGAACTGGCTGCAGGCCTGGGCCAGGCTGGTCAAGCTGTCGGCCGACAGGAAGCACAGCACACGCATCTGCACCTCCCGCGGCAGGCAGCACAGGCTGACTTGCTGCTGAGAACTGCGCGTGCTGGGGTGACTGCGGGGTGCTGCCTGCGTTGCTGCTGCAAGGTGCGTTTGCTGCTGCTGCTGAATGTGTAAGAATGTGCCAGCCTGTCGTCCATCCCCCTGACCCGCCAGCTGGGTGATGCCTTGCTGCTGCTCTGCACTAGATGATCGCAGAAGTGCGATGTTGTCATTGAGTACGGGCGATATGGCTTCCTCAGGGAACGGGCTGCCTTGCCTGACTGGAGAGTACAGCAGCTGTGGGTCATGCTGCTGGCTGCTGCTGTCATGCAGTGGAGAGGCATGCAGCTGCATGGAGGCATCGCTCAGGGCTGGGCTAGCAGCAGGAGCCCATATTGGGTACGTGTGAACGGGCGAGGCAGCCGGAGAAGCCTCGACGGAACTGCTGGTCTGATACTGCTGTGGAAGACACTCCTGGGTCTGTGACGCTGGGACGTTGCATGCAGCGTCAGCCTCTTTCAAGCCATCTTTCATGTCATCACTAGAGCTTCCAATGCCGAATGCAGCATCTAGCAGGGACTCGAAGTCGTCCTCATCCATGGTTGAGGAGCACGCGTCGGAAGGGGCGAGCCAGAGAATAGATGCCACAGCAGTCACTACCTTCAACTAACATGAGTTTCCAGCAACGTAATCAGTGTAGCATGTTGCCCTGGGTCAAACAAGACCTCTGGTGTGTCTGATCTGACAGTCAAGTGACGGGACATATTCGCCCAGCACAAATCCAGGCATCTGCAGGGTCATTGCGAAGTCACAACACACCAAGCCACACCGGCACACAATACGGTCAAATTCAAAGACCCCAGGGGTACCAGTGAAGTGCATCACACCACTGCAGCCAAGACCCCTCTCCTGACATGCACGCCAGCCAGCCGTGTGCTGAGCTGACGTACCTGAGACACACAATATGCACCCACCATCCACTTACATAACACTTATCATACATGGCCGGGCTATACATGCACCGCAAGTGCCATCTGAGGCAGAAACCACTGAGCAGGGGGGGGGACAGCCTGTAGCTCACACAGAAGCACAGGCGCAGGGCAGCCTGCTGCAAGTTGACCCCTGCTGCCTGGGTCTACTGCTGTTGCTGCTACCCTTTAGCAACCTAGCAGCCTCACACGACCTTGTTGCCCAGTAGTGTGCGCATCCTGGTGTGCCGTACCCATCAGGTGTCAAAGTAGGCTGCATCCTCATTGAACCCCTGGTCCTTGAAGAAGCTGTCAATGTCATTCTCCCGCCCCTCAAACTTCTTCCTGCACCAGCTCTGCAGCGAGAAGATATTGTCCTGCCAGCGGTTCGCCCCAAGCTTGGCCACCTGGCCAGCAGCAACAGCAGCAACAACAGCAGCAGCAGCAGCAGCAGTGGCAAACCGCGTGAGCAGCCGAGACCAAGCCAAGAGCACCCTGGTTGCTTGCTCCGTGGTTGTGGGGTGGTTCAACTGCCTGGACAGCCCCTGCAAGTTTGCGCAACAGCCAGCCAATACTTGATCAAGAGCCAGCAGCTAGCCCAGCCAAAGCAGCCAGTTGGGCCTGCCACACACCGCTGGAACCCTTTGAATGTAAGGCTGGGACCTACGTGTTTTACCAACTGCACCACCCCACCCCCCAACCTGTCTGCTGCACACCTCTGTCGCCTCCACCAGCTGCTTAAGTGTCTCTGGGTCGTTCTGCGCATACTGCGCCAGCTCCGTCTGCTGCGCCTCCACCTGGGCCTGCAGCTCCTGCATCTGCTGCATCAGCGTGCCCCGCTCGTCCTGCGCAAGGCGGGATGCATCATGCACAAACAGATACGCAACAGGTTGCATTGCATGGTTGATAGTAGCTTCGGCTTGCTTTGCGCCCGAACGACTTGCTTGGTTGAACTGCCCTAGACACCAGGTTGCCAGCAAGCTGACCCAGAGGCAGCAGTGTTGTGGCTCAGGGATTGCTTGTGTGCAAGGGCAATCATGTGCTGCTGGTGTGCACAGCTGCCACCCAGCTTCAGGCCTTGATCATCCCCTGAGCCGTTGCTCACCGTGTCCTCCTTGCCCGGTTTGGCCTGCTGCACCAACTGCTGCAGCTCCTGCTGCCGCTGCTCAGCTGCTGCTATGTCTGCCTTGGCTTTTGATATGTCGTTTGCCATCTGCAATGTGCAGCACCACAGCACACGGACCCTGTCAGACTTGGTAGCGCCGTAGCTGGGAAAGTCAACAGTCAAGTTGCCACTAAGTGCGAGGTGCTGGTCTGGTCTGTACAGTGGAGCCGGGAGTCTGCTGATTGACACACGATTTTGATGCAAAGCCATGCTGAGGTGATGGTGGCGTTACCTTGGTGGACTGCTCAGCGGGAAACGACCTGCAGCACACAGACACTGGAAATCAGCAGTCCCTCCAAAGCTTTGACGGCTCGGCCATGCATGGGCGGCAACATGGCATGTGGCTGGTTTGGCTGGTTTGGCAACAAATACGACAGGCCCACCTGTCTGCAAACACCAGTCAGTGTGCCAGCTACAGCGGCCCCAGCGACTCACCAGAAGTAGTTGGAGCTGCCAATCTTCTCCTGATGTACCATCCCATCATCCACTAAGCTCTGCATAGACATCACACACAGCAGCAATGGTTGCCAGCCATAACCCAACCTCGCTATGGTTGTGCTGTGCTGCTGTTTATGAAGCCATTGCTTGATACAGTCTCATCTGTTGACACCTCTCAGACTGCACATCACAGCTCTGACGTATGACGGAGCAGCAGGACGAGGCTTTGTGTAGTATGCAGCTACTGGGGGGTGCGGGGGCCAGCCACACCTGCAGCACTTCCTTGATGGTTTGCAAGACCACACCCTTCTTGGAAGCCAGCTTCTCCACATCCTGCATGGACATACAAGTGCTGCAGCCTGAGCAACCTCTCGTCAGCGCACAATACAGCACTGTGTGGTAGCCAGGCCACAGCAAGTGAGGCTGCTGCATGCCACCCGCCATGCCTGGCTTGCAATTACACAGGGTATGCCGATGATTGTTCTAGGTCATGACACACAGCTTGCATCTGCACTTGTGGTCGTGCATGTGCTTCACAGTCTGTTGGCGTACTGCAGCTGGGTAGCACCTTGCAGCATTGCTGGCTGTCATGACTGGTGCACAACCCAGCTCGGCTCGTCAGTCGTTTCTAGCTGGGGGTGCTGCTGGTGGTGGTGCGCTCACCTTCAGTACAAACACGTCTGCTGATTGCGTGAACACCTCCAGAACTTTGTCCCGCTTCTCCTCCAGGGACAGTCCCTTCCTTTTCGACATGCTGACCTCTGATGCAAAGTTACTGTGTCAGGGACTATAGCACTGACAAGCTATGCCCACTGCTATCAGCCAAAAGCTGGCCAAACTTCAGGCACTCCTGAGCTGTGTGCTGCAGATGTCTCAATGTGTGAAGCAGGCCGAGGTGTGGGGACAGTTTGGGGGTAGCTGTCAAGCTGTGTTGTCCAGCAGAGCACCACAACTGGTTTGGTCCCGTTGCGTGCTAACACACGTAACTGTGATAGCTGATATGTTATTGCGACATTGCAGGGACAATAACCCACAGAGAAACAGAAGCTGTGCCTCAAAAGCTCAAGCTGTCATTGACACAATTTGAAATGGAAGGTCGGTTGCAGGACGTTCAGAGCACGCAACAAGCACGGACACCATCAAAGTTTGTTTCAATAGTGTTTGATGTGCGCCGTTTGTGTGGGATGATCGTGCGCAACGGACTGGTCATGCATGATGCAGATCAAGCAGACCTGGAGGAACACTGAAGCTGCAACCAAGCCTGCGTTTGGCAACACAAACAGGCTTTCTTGGCTCCACAATAACCTCACCAACCACCCTCTGGTACTGATGATGGTGCGCCTATGGGTGTCACTGCCAGGCTGGCAGCAGCTGTGCTGCTAGCAGAAACCTTGGTAGGCTGGTGTGTAAGCATGTCGCGACATGACCCAGCCCAGCTGCCTGAAGCAGACTCTTCGAAAAGTGTACATCGGTTTCATCTAGTGTATCCACTCATATGCAACCTGCGTCGACACCTGCATCACCATGCCATGGGTGCGGCTCTAAGTCTGTTCGCTCCACCACAAACATAACCCACCAGGTGGCATGATGCCCGACAAACCATCCGAATTTCCGCCATACTCGAGGTATAATGCCATCGCCCTCCATATCTAAAGATATTGTTACAGTCACAGCCCCACGCCGTCCATCTCCAACGTCGAAGGCATGCCAGCCACATCCATGTCAAGCACCATCTGGGGGTCACTCGCAATCAGCCTCACAGGATCAGCACCAGGTGCCAGCCTGGCAAGCTCACTCATCAAACGTGGCAGGTCTGCCTTGAGCAGCATGGGCTCCTGCATGATGAGTGCATCAACATCAACACCCTGCAGCCGCGACCGCAGCTCCTGCACCTTGGCAGTGACTTCCTGCACCTGCAGGGGGCAAAGACAAAGGCGCACCAGCTTGAGCATCCCAGGCTTCACGGCGTCAGCAGCCCTGACCATCACACACGGCCGCTGCGTGGTTGCCACCCTGCTGAGCTACCGCCATTGCCCTGTAGTGCTGCCACCTTGTCACACACCCATCACCACGATCACCGCCAGCTTCAGTTTGATACTCCCTGCCCTGCTTCGCCCCACACAATCACAACGCCTGTCACAACAGCTACCAGGTTACAAACCCAACCCTCCACCAGCCCTCCTGCCCTGCACAACAACTTCAACGTGGCTCACCGTCATGCCCAGCATCAGCTTGGGGTGCCCCGCTACCAGTGCTGACACATTGCAGCGCGGCAGCACCTCTCGTAGGGCTAACAGCCGCTCTGCTGTAGCTGTGGGGTCCTTTAGCAGCTCGTATAGCACGTCTGCTCGCGCCCTGTCCATCTTGCCAACTATGTCTGGCAGCAGGTTTCGCAGCTCTGCTAGCCGCTCCTCGACCTGCCAGTGAGGAACACACGTTGCGGGCACACATGAGGAGAACGGGACACACTCAACCACGCACGTATGGTTGATGGGGTGGATCTGTGCGCGAGCATGTATGAAGCACATGGTTATGAGCACACATGCATGGTACCACAAACTGCACGGTGTGGCTCTGCAGTATGCTTCCAGCACCACTGGTGCACCAGCTGACGATGTTGACTTGCCTCGGGCACTGTCAGCTCCATCTTCTCTGCTAGCCAGATCTTGATCAGCGCAATCTGTGCCGAGGTATCCCAGGAGAGGTACCTGCAACAACCAACAAACACAACCCAGTGCAGGGTGGGACCAGTCAAGGGCAGTCGGCCCAAACTCAGTGGCGAGTTCGATCACACTGGAGGGTGTGCTTATGTCAGCCTGCTACTGCGTCAGGTGCAGTCCCCGGCAACAATCTGCGTCCGTTCAGCTGCACTCAACGCGTGTTCTTGCCAGGGCAGTGGTGCATACCAGTATGCATACCTTTCATTGCACTGGAAACCAAAGCTCCACGGGTTGGGCGGCAACTCGCTGCTTGACTGTGGAGCTGAGCTTGTGGACGCCTGATCAGCTGCAGATGCACTTAGATCAACGCATGAGGGGCGCGAGTGCCCGCCTGGGGTCCGTCTGCTGGGTACCCAGCCACACTGCCTGGCTACTGCTGCTGCCGGTGCTACAGTCGGGAATGTTCTGCCAATCACGGTTCGCATGTCGCTTTAACTTCTTCAACTTGGTTCTTACTAGTGAAAATCACCTCGGACCAGATTTTCTTAGGCTGTGTTCAGCTCTGCGGCAACAGTGGCACTTCCGGGACACATACCTGTTTAGTGGCGCAGCAGACGGGGGTGGGACATGCAGCAAACTCAATTACTCATCCACGTGAACTCATTCCAGCGCCAGCTGCGGCATGATCGGTTAGGGAGTTGATACTTTCTGTTGCTGTTGACCAGGCCTGGCAGGGGTCAACTGACTGCCAGTCAGTGAACAATTGTCAAGTGTGTGACGATCCAGCAGCACCACCACGCATGTCTGTGCAAGATAAACATGGTCAGCTATCATTCCTTATCTTACAGTCGCCAGGTACAAGCCTGCTTGAGCACTAGTGCCACACAGCCCCAAGAACCCAGAGTCAGCACACCCAACAAACACACTGTGACAGGTGGCAGCATGCATATTATCACAACATCCCGTCATCATCCCTCTGCAGTTACAAAGCATTGTCACCACAGCTGACCCACTGGGCGGGATTGCCCAATTCAGCCCCAATCACGCTGCTGCATCCATTTGCTGTAGCCCTGAAGCCATCCATGCGCCCATAGCACCGCATTACTTGAAAACCCAGACAGAACGCTTACTTCACTGGAAGTCAAGTGGTACTGTGAAACCCCAGCCCAACCCAACACTGGTGGGCACCATGCGGCCAGGTCCTGATGAGGCATCCGCAGCACTGCGTGGAATGGGCCGCCATGCTACTCTCAACCAAGGCAAGTCAATGGAGGCACACAGCCACATGTGGCATGAGGGCTAAGGACACAAACCTGCCGTCGCGACAGGCCCTCTAGAGAAAAAGACCAAGCTGCAGCACACAGCAGATGACCGGCATCTGCCCCTCTGACAGCCTCCTCAGGCAAGCTCAACCAGGAGCTCACCAGTCGCATCACTGATGTACTGCATGCCATACAGGCCCTGTACATCGGATGTGACACCTTTCCTGTCACCCTCAAGGGCTCACTACACAGCAGACGCGGGTGGGTAGGGCGCAGACTGTGCTGCTGTGCCTGCTGCGGCAGCAGCGGGGTAGCCTGCAGGCTGTGTGGCCTGTGGTGGGGGGTATGGGGAGCCACCCTGTGCTGCTGGCTGGGCAGGAGGGTACCCTTGGGGTGCGGAGGCGTTGGCGGGTGGCGGGTAGGCTGTGCCAGGCTGGCCAGCATAGCCAGGCTGTCCGCCCATTGGGACTGATGATGTTGCCGCAGGCTTGTCCTTCTTGTCAGCGCAGATAACGATAAGGGCCTGCAGGCACAAACATTGGATGTGGGTCTGTGAGTCAGAGTGCAGCGGCCTCAGATAACGATGAGGGCCTGCCGAGCAGGGGAGGCGCATGGGGCAAAGGGTGAAGCAGTTTGAGCAGTTTGTCTGTGTCACACAGACAGGGGTGCATCCTGTTTGTTGTGCGGTTTGGCAAGTGTGCCACATGATGCCGCTACATCATGATGCTGATGATGTGTTGGCTTGTAAGGAGGGCGTGTGTTGTGCTGCCAGGGCATCAGCCCAGAGGCTTGAAGTAGCTTTGCTGGTGATGGTCAACAGCAGGCTGGCAGCTGGACATGCTTACGTGAATGATGCCTGGATTGAGTTGTGGGAGAGGTATCAGCAGGACCAACGCACAGCAGCAGCAGCAGCAGCAGCAGCAGCAGCAGCAGTTGTGACCATCTCAGCAATCCATGTGTGCTGCCTGAGGGATGTTGAGGAGCGCACGGCCTGTGCAGATACTGCTGGTGCACCAAACATGCAAAGTTATGCACACTGGCAATGTTTAACCAGCCCGAACCACTCCACTCACCTGGGAAGTAGCCCAGCAGGCACAGCAGGATGTTGATCAGGACCTGCATGGACAGTGCAGTTGTGAGCACAGGTGTAAGCAATCCCCGACACAGTGCTGTGGAAAGCATCCTTGAAACAGTTACATGGAGTTCTGAGCTCGTGGATAGCTCAACATCGACTGCAGTGACATAGCAGTGCCATCCAGGGGCACCAGTCACAGTACATGTACTGAAACAGGCTTCTGCCACTGGAGTGGTCACACATTCTGCCGCAAAATCAGCAATCTTAGCAAGTCAGAGCTACACCGCGTCTTCTTGTTTGTACTCGATGATGAAACTCACCTGCATGCCACAGGTGTTTGTGTGCATCCAGACTCCCACAGGTGGAAGCAGGATTGCACAGATGATCTCACAGGCGGTTGCGGCCATCTTAACACCTTATATATGAGCGATATATGTTTGAGCTGCAATTGAGCTGCAGGGCACAGCGCGCGACCAATTGCGGACCCAGTCACTGGACCGAGAGGGTGATTCACCACAGCAATGAACGCACCGCTGCACACGCAAGCATAAGTGGCTGGTTGAAAACTGAGATGAAAGTAATGGATGAGCGCGACTATCAGCTTCAAGCACACTTGGACGCTCCTCAGACACGAACAGACACGGTCAATGTTTCGACAAAAAGAACAACAGTACCGCGCAAGCACCCTCTGCCTTCCAGTTTCACCCAAAAGACGAACTTTAGTTACGCATGTTCACGCCATCGACGCCGCACCTGCGGGCAAGGCTATGTTATCTGGGTGTCCAGCAACTTGCCCACTAGCTGGCGGGCACAAGCCTGCCTCCAGAGGCCAGATGGCAGTCGTGTGGTGTCTGTCTACCAGAAGATGCTTACGGAAACACGTTTTCAGTGGTACAGGATGAATATATCTGCGTCTTGCAGCGGCCGAGAGTGACATAGCACGTGGACACTGCATGGTTTGAGGTCCCAGGCAGCAGCACTGCTGCCTTGCAAGGTGATTGCCATGCCACACACTGCACCTGTGCCGGCAGCGTCAAAGATGCAAGAGGCTCGCTGCAGTTCAACCCTAACTCGAGAAATGCTTGACGTGTGCTGTCACTCCAAGCTGGCAGAGGCCATTACAAGCTCGGCCCATGCAAAACAAAGTCGACCCACATGACATCTTGGCCACGAGTCCAGGTCAGCTGGCCTACCATTGGTCCAAGGCTTACGGAAACCCCATGAAAACCCCATGCCAACAAACATCAGCCCCACAACTCAAACAGAACAGAAGCCTTCTGGCTGGCAGCCCAACAAGCAACATGTTGTTTTGATACTCCAACTTGCTTGAACACAGAAAACTGCAGCGGCCACAGACCTTTGTACAGCTATTAAAGCAGCCTGCTTGTTGAAAACCCATGGCACACCACCCGTATGGTTCACATAGGCAGCCGTTATGGCTGCATGCCAGTCCAACTGACACAACATACTATCGTACACTCTCAACCCTGGTGGACAGCAGCACCAACACATGTTATGAGGGCCACTGATTATGCGCCACAGCTGCGGACGTCATGCGCAACAACTCTGAAAGCATAATAACGGTGAACACCGTACATCATGGTGCTAGCGCCACCTTGCAGGGATCTATCTGCTCACCACTATGCTCAGTGCTCACTGCCAGCAGCCAGCCCCTTTGCCACATGGCTGCTGCAGTTGCCAGCTCAGGTCTGTGCATGCGCCCGTGCAGCAATGCATACTGCGTGTACGCAGTGCTGAGCCTGCAGACCAAGCCCGGCATTCTGGTCTGCTGAGTGCCCTATGCCTTTGGGGGGTAGCCTGCTGGTGGGGGGTTGGCTGGGTACCCAGGTGCAGGTTGAGAGGGGTAGTAGCCTGCAGCTTGAGGCTGAGGGGGGTAGTGGGTGCCCTGTGGGGGGTGCTGTGTGCCTGGTGGAGGGGCTGCAGGGTACGGGGGGTTGGGTGAGGGCTGGTACGCCTGCGGCTGTGCTGCTGCTGCTGCGGGCGCGGGCGTCGTGTGGTGGTGGTGTACCACCACTTGTTGATTGTCTGGCGGCGTTACACACACGATGACAAGCGCCTGCATCATGGAACAACAACATCAGCGACAAGAAGATTGGGGCTGTGCGCTTGTGCTGGGACCTAATTGTCACGATAGGGCCACTGTGTGAACAGGCGCAGCATAGTTGCACTTGCACATGCACTGCTGATTGAGCTGACCATATTATGAGGCATAAACGAAATTGGTTCTACTGAACATAAATGATGTGCTCGTATGGTGCAGCATCGGCACTGATAATGCAAAAAAGCAGGGACGCTTTCTGCCTAGCTGCATGGCGTTGTCTGATGGTCTGACGACTGAGCGGCTGTGTCACCAAGTCGGCACTCACATGGATCATGCCTGGCAGCCCAATGAGCAACACAAGAACACGAAGGACAATGGTCAATGGTCAGGTTCATTAGCAGCATGGTTCTACAAGCAGAAAAGCTGCCACAAGAACACCATGTGTCATGCAACTACAGGCAAACATGTCAGCCTTTGTCAGCACTGCACCATGCAAGGCATATTCCATGTCTGGTTGCTTGGTGGCACGGGGCTCGCTCACCAGGCACCCAACCAAGGAGACACAGCAGCAGGTTTATGAATAGCTGCACTCCACAGCCCTGAACCATGGCCACTCCCACTGGGGGCAGCACCAGGGCCATGATGGTGGCACAGCAGTCCCTGGGAGCCATGCTGCTGTATTGCTAATGCAGATGTACGACTGCGAACACTTTGGTGAAGCTATTATGTGTGCCGAAACGCAGGTGTTTTGAGCAGCGGAGACCGAGCGTGTGGGATCCGGAGTCAAGAGCAGCTGATCTCCAGGTCACTGCACTGGCACGAGCTGTCGGAGAGGCTGTAGTGCACACGTTAACAACTGAATGATCAAAACAAAACTGAGGAAACCGGTCGCGATAGCTCATTGAGCGTCCTAGACCACGGTTGTGACACGTGCGCGGACAGTTTGATTTGATAAGCTTGACAGGTGTCACACTCCCCTCTTTTGGTCTGAGGGCCTTTGATGTCTGGCCTCACGCAGAGCTGTCAAGAAAGCTGGTGCACACAACTAGTCTCTGCTACTGGGGCCTCTTGGACCAGACAAGTGACTTCAGGACCCCCCCCCTACCGCCCCATGCAGTGCACCCCACCCGCTAGCCACCAGCTGCCTGCATGCTGAGCAAGCTGTGGCAGCATGACGATGTCAGAGCACACGTGAGGACAGTACCAAAGATGTTGCTTGATGCTGGAGTCACAGAAGTGTGCTGAAACCCAGAAGAACCAGACTCGACAGCACCACCAGCCTGCCAGGCCTTTGAAGGCTGCGGCCTGCAGATGCACCCTTTCACTCAAACCCACACGACAATCACCCAACACCTCAAAATTACACGTCCCATGACAGGCAACCAATGCCCTCCCGGAGCTGGTACACATTACACCAAGGGTAGGATAGAGTACAACTGGCTTGACCCAGCAGATTCGGCAGGACTGCTCTGGCCACCCCCACCCGACCCACCCCATCCCATCCTACATATACGCACTGAACACAGGGTTCCAGCTGGGCACCACTTGGGCCCTGCACATACTAAAGCACCAGGACGTGCTGCAGGCACAGCTGCAGCCAATGACACGCCACCAGAGTCTAGGAATCCCCTAGCGCATGCTGGCCTGGGCACTGCACGCAACCCAGCCGCCGGGCGTGCTGCAAACACCAAGACCAGGGCGAGCTTCATGCGCAGCTGCAGCCAGCGAGAGCCGATGACCCCTGAAATGTACATTGTGTCTAGTCCTGACCCTGCACACAATCAAGTACCTAGGCGTGCTTCAAGCACCAGGGCGCCTTTCCGGCACAGCAGCAGCCAGTGAGGGGTCCTGGATGATCTGTGGCTTGAAGTCGTGCTGCGTGTAGCGCTGCAGCAGGTCTGCATACATGTCGTAGCGGGCTGTCATGCGGAAGTCCCACTTGTCCTTCACCTGCAAGGGGATGGTGGGGGGCAGAGGATCGCGGGTCAGGTGTGTGAGTGTGCGGCCAAGGCCTTGTAAGGTCTATCCTGAACCATGCAACAGTTACCAGTGCTCATGCCTCCAGCATAGCTGTACTGCAGCCGAGTGGGTTGCACGATGTAGCCATGGTGAGCTGCTGCTGGCTTGGATGCAGGCGATGCGCGCCACTGCCAGTCTCCCGCCAACCCTGCAGGGCAGCTGCCTGAACATTGTATTCATCCGTCTTCCAAGGCATCACAAAGCACAGCTCGCCACACAACCTTGCCCCTGGCTCCTGGTCATGCCCCCCCCCCCCCCCCACCCCACCCCACAAAGGCTCACCTTGCACGGATGGTGGGCAGGCCAAGCTGCTTGACGGCAGCCCACCTGTGGCAGCCACCAAACGCAAAGTAGTAGTGCTGGCCAGCCTCTGTGCAGCAACAGCAGCAGCAGCAGGCAGGGCACGGCAGCGCAGGCGCATGTGGTCTCCATGTGAGATGTTTGGGCGACGCATGTCACGGGGTGGTGTGTGTCTCAGGTGCTGTCTCAGGTGCCTGCAGGAGAGGGCGCGTGCCTCTCCAGACCTCAGGGGGTGGGGGACGGGGCCATGTGGGTCGTGCCTGTTGTCGCACTGCGACAGGTGAGTAATACGCTCAACATCAGCAGATGACTCATCTCACGGTCAAGGATGACTCATGCCAGTGAGTCCCGGCCCACCTGTCATGTGTGCTACCTTGATGGGTGTGAAGGAGGCTCTCGCCTGCATGTCCCGTACGAACTGCGCCACCTTGGCGAATCCTCAACAACAACAACAACAGATGAGTCATCCTGAAGCCAGGATGACTCATCTCGACCCACCTGTGACATGTGCCACCTCGATGGGTGTGAAAGCAGCTCCTGCCTGCATGTCCCGTACGAACTGCGCCACCTTGGCTGGGTCCAGTTGTGACTGCAGCGGCCTGTTTATGGCTGACACAGGCATGTCGTACACTGGGGCGTCGTCAGCCACAAACACACTACTGCCCAGCTCCTGCTGCTGCTGCTGCTGCTGCGTGGTGTCGACCAGCATGTCGGAAGGTATTGGCATCTGCCGGCACTAGCGAGGTACAGCCAGGCAGCAGTGCGCTGCCAACACTGATCAGTGTTGCTGCTGCTGATTGGACACACAGCAGTGACGCTGGCCAGGCGATTCAAGCAGTCTTTAGTCAGTCTCGAGTTGTGTAGTGGATGGGTTTGGTGTCGGTCTTTGCAGGAGCCTGGCCTGAAGCAGTAGCAGTAGACAGGCACAAGGGGCAACAGGCTTACAGGCCACAGCTGCACTGCTGGTGGGAATCCTGCCTCAGGTGGTGTATTGTGTGGATATCTGCTGATGTTAAACCATGCATGATAGGGTTGTTTGTATTTTGTGCCGTGCTTTCTCCAGGACCGCACCAAGGGCCTTGCACCAGTTGGTCAGAGGATGACGACAGTATGACAAAGCGACTGCATGCCTTGATTCCGATTCTGTGAACGACTACCAGATTGTTGAAGTAATATCTATTTTACGTGATGGTGTTAACAGTTTGACGCCCGAGCGCTGAACTCGACGGTCCCAGTCGACGATCATGTGCATGTCCATGCTTGAACATATCGAGTCCAGGGCCGAGATGGTGGCAAAGGCAGCAGCCTGCTGACCAGGAAGTGCATTTTCAGCAGCAGATCAACCGTTCATGTCATGCCACCTGCAGCCCACACACCCTGAAGGCAAGGGTACATCACATGCACACCCACGTGGGGCACATGCGAGGTCAGAAGGAAACAGGTGACAGAGCTCATATGATCAGCTTGTGGCTGACGCCTGCTGCTGCCAAAACCCAAAGAAACGGCGACTCCCGAGCCTAGGCTCCGAATCTTGCTTGCTGGATGCAGGTGCCCGACCCCCCACAGGCCTAGGGCCCATCAGCTGGCCCATAGGCCTGGGCCAGGCTGGCAGTGTTTGCTGCAGTACACGCGCCTTCACGTAATGCTCGCATAAAAGTATCAAGAGTATCTTGAGTCTCACCGACAGAGCAACACGCATCGTCAGGAGGCTGCCTGTACCGTACAGTAATCCACAACACCATGACGGAGTCATGGCATGCTGTCTTGTGACGATACACAACCCACAGAATGCTTGCAGTTGGAACTACTCAAATAGCATCTCAGTATCTCAACTAGTATCTTCATTGTTTCAAGGTCAGGCAGAGTCCCCTGTCCACCTTTCTGTGAGCTGTCGCCTGAAAGGTTCCTCCCAGAGCCGGTTTTTTGACTCTCTTGTCGACTAGAGAGGGGCTCCGTCCTCGATCAAGGTAATATACTGACGTATACCATAAATCATTGCCCGCCAGTGGGCGATTGGTTCACGTGTCAGACGTGCAGGACAGGCCTGGGACCAGGTGGTTGCAGTTTGAACAACAGCAGCCCACCAGCACTGCTTGACACCTACTGCCAGCTCGGGCTTTGCTGCGATGAACAAATCGCATTCACACAATCTTATGGTTCTACATCATTCTGCAAACCTGCAGCAGCCGCTCCCTGTAGTGCCTGTGCTCCTGACTCTGCAACCACCTCCCATCTCTCCAGGCCTGCACAACAGCAGCAGCAGAAGCATGAGGGTAGCAGGACGCAGCAGCCTGCTGCTGTCAATCCTCTGCTTCGCAGTCCCACTGTGCCTTTCGACGCCCTTTGCAGCAGCAGCACAGCCAGCAGACCACAGCAGCCCTTCAAAGGCAAAGCATCATGCCCACATCCAGTTGATGGACCCTGGCCAACAGAAGCTGCAGGCACAGCTGCAGCACACACGTTACCCGCACCAAAAAAAGCGGCAGCAGCAGCCAGGGGGCGGTGTTGCAAACCAGGACCCTGTCACTACTGTTGTGCCCCCAGGGACCGGGGCCCTCAACCCTGCCTGTGTGCCCAAGTACGTCTCCGACTTGGTGCTCTTACCACCTATGCCTGCCTCAGGCAAGGCAAAGCAGCAGGTGCGCGTGTGCACGGGCAGTGAGGAGTTTGTGCAGCAGCAGTGGCAGCGTGCCGTTGTGTG